>LFIW01002617.1:0-19432 GCA_001625285.1 Colletotrichum incanum | reverse complement strand
CAGCCATCAGCGGCGCAGGGGGTTGCACCAAGTGGGTCGGTACAATAGGGGGATAAAAAACTTACCCATCACACCATAGTAAATGCGTCGTTAATGGCCTCGCAACCTCGCTACATGCATCGAAGGCCGGACGGCCGGGATGCCTGCCAGCAACCACTTGCCGAACTGCTCGATGGGATGACACCTCTTTTCTCCTCACACGGGCTGCACATCACTTCCTGCTAGGGGGTTTGGTCTCCGTTTCGTCTGAAAAGGGGACTGGATCTCTGAATCATTGGTGCTGTCACCTCGAAATGACAGAAACGCCTCGACCAGCAAACCTACTGGCTTCCTTTCGTCCTGTTGTCCCGCCTTTTTCGGTCTAGAGGGGGAAGAGAACAGCTGCTGCGTTCAAGACCGTACCGTTACGGGCCTTTTCCCATGTCGTTTCCAACAGATCTCCTCTCAAAGGCGGGTTCCGGCGCAGCGTCGGTGGTCACTCCACCATGCACCCATTAATTCCACCACCACCATCCGACATTGCACTCAAAATAGTGAATCCATTATGGAGCTTCCATCCAATCCATCCCCTTTTGGAACCCCCCGGCTCAGTCTTCTCTGTGCTCTTAAAGATCGGCCCTTGGGACCAAACTGCTTGTCCAGTCCTTCCTTACACCCTTAGTCCGTAGACTACGCGATCTTACTTGGCCCACTCCCTCTTCCATCCTGCATACGACGCCTCCTCCTCGGTCTTGCTCTGTCATCCTCGTCCTCCACCATCTCCAGTTCTCCGCGCCGGGCTGCCCACGCGTCTGTACATACCCCAGACCTTCGCACACGTTGGCGAAGCTACCGACCCATCAGCCGTTTCCGTTTTGCGCTGACCCTCGACCCCGACATCCATTTGTCCTGTTTCGGGTGTTCTCTCAACCTTTTTCTCCCCCCCCCATTACTTAAAGACTCCTCCCCACCCCCCTCCCCGGAGCTTAAGGGAGTCTTCCTCCATCTACCTGTGTGCCTTCTTCCGTGGAGTTTGACTACTTTTCCTGCAAAGAATATCCCCATACTCGCTTGCTCATTACCTGGTTCTATCCTTTCACACCTTGTCTCTTACACCCGGAAGATCACACACGATGGCCACGCACGAGACTCACAACCACAACGCCGTCCCTCCAACGGACCTGGAGAAGGATGTGCACACGTCTGGTGCCGACCACTACAATGGCGCCAACGGTGCTGAAGTAGGCCACAACGCACACGCACGACATAACGGGCCATTCACCCGCGTTGCCGACTACCGGAACATGACTGAAGGGCAAGCGCAGGCATTCGGTGGTTCTCTCCAGCCCGGTCTGTGGAAGCCGTATGAGCACAGGAAGTTTGCCAACCCGGCGCCGCTCGGTCTCTCGGCCTTCGCCCTCACTACCTTCGTCCTCTCCTGCGTCAACCTGCAGGCCCGCGGCGTCAAGGCACCCAACATCGCCGTTCCTCTCGCCTTTGGTTACGGCGGTCTCGTCCAGCTGCTCGCTGGCATGTGGTATGGCCCAATCTTTTTTTCCCTCCCACGTCTGAGTTTTTTTTTCCTTCCTTTTTACCCGGTGCCAGGGTCCCCAAAGTTCCCCAACATCTCATCTCAACTGTCTCCACGATACCCCCCGCAAGCGGAAGCTCCGGTTTGCTCGTGTGGAGCATGAACGCGCTGCTTTGCGCCGGAGTGGATCATGAGCTAAACAAGAGCATGGGTGTGAGGGTCGGTCAGACGGAGGCGGTTCGTTCGTCCTGTGTCAAGGAACTTGTGTGTGGAGAAGCTTTGCAATACGAGCATCATTCAGCCGTCACCTAGACTCTTAACCGCATCGATGCTAACAGTATCAATCGCAGGGAGATGGCTGTTGGCAACACCTTTGGTGCCACTGCTCTGTCGTCTTACGGCGGCTTCTGGATTGCCTACGGCATCCTCTTGACTCCCGCCTGGGGCATCACCGCCGTGGACGGTCCGTACGCGGCCAACTACTCTGACCACTACTCGGCCGTCGGTTTCTTCCTGACCGGCTGGTTCATCTTCACGACGCTGCTGCTCCTCTGCACCCTGCGCTCGACGGTCGTCTTCTTCTCTCTCTTCTTCACCCTTGACCTCGCCTTCCTCTTCCTCGCTTGCGAGAACTATGCCGCCAACAACGGCGCCATGACGGCCATGCGCAACCTCCAGATCTGCGGTGGAACGTTTGGTATGCTCGCCGCATTTCTGGCATGGTATTGTGCTTTGGCGGGTCTTCAAGATGACAGGTGAGTTGTTTTTCCTCCTCATTGGGGCGGTTGTTCTATGCTCAGGCTAGACCATCACTGTCCCCCCCTCTCCAACGCGCCATCGACATTGCGTCGCGCGCGATGTGGATTCCATTTGCTAATGTTGAGTGTTTGCAGCAACTCCTTCTTCCAAGTCCCCGTTTTCCACCTTCCGTGGTCCGACAAGGGCAAGGAGCTTCGCAAGGCCAAGAGCAACCGCTCAGTCGCCTAAACGATTGTTTGAAGAGTTTTTTTTTTTGGATGATGCACGCGATGTGCGATGGAGCATACGGTCTTTACGACCCCGTGACAGATTGAGAGGATACCCAATTACGAAGGGTTCATGCCAGCGACGACCCGTTTTTGCAGAAGCAAAGCGTGGATGAGGATTCCTCGGCTTCGTTTATCTTGTTAATACTTCCAGAGGTTCTGCGAAAGTCCAGGAAAACATACCTTCGGAACAGACATGGACCTAACGAAGCCCTTTACCCAAGGGGCCTTTACATAATGAATGCGATAACTTGCCAACTTGATTTTTTTCTTCTCGTCTTGTTCAATTGTTCCGCATCGCGTCGTAACGAGCCTTGCCAATTACTGCGCAGAAACCTCAATTATCTAGGTGCAAGCTAGCTTGACCGATGAAGTGAGGTCGAAAACCCTTGCTGATGCGGCGATTTGGAGAACGAGTCTTGGCAGTGAACTCTGGTTTATTATTTCTGCCTGGTAGGGCGGCTCAATTGTCGCATAGTGGTCTCACGCAATTACGGGAGATGTGCTACCTCTCTGCGGGAAGCGGAAGCGGGCATTGAGGATTTGGGGGCGGCGCTTGAGGGCTTGGCATACCTCATTTTCCCCCCCTTCCCCCTCCAGTTTTTTGGAGTCGCCCAAGTGCGGAGAAAGGAGAGAAAATTGAGGAAGTTGGTGTGGTGAAGGTCCGAGGGTTGAAGGGTTGGCGCCGCGGCTGGGCTGATGACATTGCTACGATGGTGTGCGGCTTTGGTGTAGGGGCTTGCCTTTCGTTGACGACATCATTTCTGCGAGATGGGTATATCGGTTTATTGGTGTTGCGGCGAACTGAGAGAGAGAGTTGGTGTTGACGATGATGCTCAGACTGATGCTGTAGGCATCCAATGCAAGCTGACTGGCTCTTCAGCCTCGATGCACTGTCGCGCTACTACTCTCAAGAACCTGGTGGCTCATTCATGATGGTCCCGAGGATATCATTGTCGACTTTGCGAGTTCTCGTTCCGACTATCAACACTACGCCGAGTAGCGCCGGTGTTAATCGTGGACATTGAACGACCCGATCAAATCCCAACCATGAAACCGTAGTGGCTCCTTTCTTCCCCATTAGCCGGAGTGCAAGTCTTGACAATCGCGTTTGGCGTCTTTGTTCAGTGGGTCCCCAAGAGTCAGCAAGCCTCCTAGTCCAACAGGATCTGGTCAGTGTTGGCTGCTGCATCTTGTCGCACACATCGTTGTAAAGATATGGTCCCTAATCATCTCCGTTCGGCAGTTTCCTCTCGAACAGAGTTGAATAATGCCGCGTTTCATTAGCGCAAACGAGGTTTGTGCAATACTGGCTCCGGAGATAGTCCTCGCCGGCGTCTTGGCTGGACAGTCAGCTTTTATGCATCTGATGTGCACTGAATGCGTCTCCATAATTTAGCATAAGTGACTGCTTAATGAGGCATTGCGTCTGTTGTGTAACCATAGACGGCTTCTTCGTCGTCCGCGATAACTACGCTAGTTAAGCTTCTTCAACGGGGTCGGCTTATATCTGGGCATCGTCTGCGCCGTCGACCCAAGGTGGCTCTCATCTGCTCAATGTTTTTCTCCCTTTACTTGACTCTTCAAAATGGCTGTCGAAAGAAGTATCCCTTCCGCTCTGGTGTATCTGACACCCTACAATGGATTGTTATTTGCCGCTTTCACCCTTGTCATGGTAGGTAGCTCTTAACGAAAACCCGCTTGATGCCACTTCTAATCTCTGCTAAAACCTTGGCTTACTACGCTTCCCTCGCCATCTACAACATCTACTTCCATCCCCTCTCCTACTATCCCGGTCCCCATCTCGCCGCTGCGACGCCTTGGTGGATGATTTCCTCTTACCTGGGCGACCGCACACCACGTGACCTCCTGGAGCTATACAATCGGTACGGGCCTGTAGTGCGGACGGCTCTTGATGCATGATCATATATCAAGGCGCCGCAGTGGAAGGAGATCTACGGACACAAGCCGCCCGATCAACCCGAGTTCTCCAAGGACGAGAAGTACTTTGCGGGACTCAAGGGTGAAGCAATTATCCTGAATGCAGACCGGAAGTATCATGGGTATATTCGCAGACTTTTTTGGCATGGGTTCTCTGAAAGGGCAATGAGGGAGCAGGAGGATGTTTTGAAGGGGTATGTTGATGAGCTGTTCCGGAAGCTGGAAGGGGCCAGTGATGGTGGGAGAAGGGCGGTGAATGTTTTGCAGTGGTATAACTTGAGTTGATGTGAAGAGGGTTAAGAGAAGTGATGTATGCTGGCTATTGAACGCAGTTCGTCACCTTTGACTTCATCGCTTTCCTCAGTAAGTTGACCCTCTGACATAAAACTTCGGTCGCTTTCCTAGCACTTCAAATGCCTTTGGCGAGTCGTTTGGCTGCCTCACAACGTTGTCCCTCCACACCTGGATCACAAAATTCTTCGCAATGGCGAGGTTCATGTCGTTCCACCAGATGATCTCCCGCCTGCCCAGACTGATCCAGCTCCCCGCCACGCTTCTGACGATGCCGAAGAGCATCACCTCGGATGTCAAGACCCTCAAGCAGCTGCAAAGTGTAAGTCCACATATTTCCGTGACCTAACTCAAAACGTCTTATTGATCTTCGGAACAGGGGAAAGTCAAGCACCGTCTCCAGACCGAAGCCACTGTGGCGGACTTCATGGAGAAGATGATTTCGGCTTACAACTCTGGGAAGATGTCCTATGGGCAACTCGAAGGTAACTCCCAGATCCTCATCGCGGCCGGGAGTGAGACCATAGCCACTGTACTATCTGGCAAATTATCTCCTCCCCTCCGCAGCATCCATCGTCTCAGTCCTCCAAACCATGACCCTCAACCAAGGCCTTACCTACCTCCTCGTTAAGAACCCCCGTGTCCTCGCAAAACTCACCACGGAGGTTCGCACAACCATCAGCCGGCCCTCCGAAATAACGTTCACCGTCGTAAACACCTGCAAATACCTCCTTGCCTGCATTGAAGAAGGCCTGCGCGTGTACCCGCCCTCCCCTCAACCGCACCACCGGACCGTGCCCGTCGACGGCGCGTTCCTTCACGCCGGCACATCAGTCAGTATCCCTATCTACGCGGCGTCCAACAGCCCCGCGAACTGGACTCTCCCGGGGGAGTTTGTCCCCCGAGCGCTGAATGAGGAAGGATGAGCGGTTCGCGGGCGACCAGCGGGACGCGTTGCAGCCCTTCCAGTTCGGGCCAAGGAATTGTATTGGAAGGAACCTGGCCTATGCGGAGATCAAGCTGATTATCGCGAGGCTAGTGTGGCAATTTGACATTGGAAACGCCACAATAAGGGATTGAATAGGAGAACAGAAGGTGTACATGGTTTGGGAGAAGGCGCCATTGTGGGTGAAGCTGCATCCCGTGCATCGAGAGTGAAGAGAAAGGATGTTGCGCCGCTCTGCGTGTTAGTGTCAGCTATTGGTTTTGAGAGGCTTATCATTCAAGAACTTTATGTCTGCCAGATAATCGGGTTCCGTCAGTTAATACTGGCGGGGAAGCTTTTCCATTCACACAGTGTCTTACTTCCACAGTATAAGAGATGAGGGAAACCGTACGTGATATCACTAGAAAACCACCGCCAATTCTGTGAGCTACGAATGTGAGTTCCAAACAAGTTTTCAGATGTTCAGTGAAAGACCTGTTTGGTCAAAGGCACAGTCAACTCAGGACAACGAATCGAGGTATCGGATGCTGGCTGTTGGAGGGTCTTGAGCCTCAAACTGAACAAGTTGAGTGTGGATTCAACCCATCTCCACAATTAGCATTAGCACAATAGCTCAGGGGTAGAGCGCTGGGCTCATAACCCAGAGGTCCCTGGATCGAAACCAGGTTGTGCTAGCACAAATGTTTTGTCAAATAAGACTTCACGCGAAAGAAGGGACGGCATTTTTGCTGGCTGCTGCCAGTCGATTCTATTCTCATTGTTCTGAATAGATCCGTCGTAGCAGAAATGTGCGTGTCAGCGAGATGCAACGTGGAACACTGGTTGTCATGATGAGTCAGTGGCCTATGGTGAACGCATCGAATAATGATTAGTGCATTCTTTGCTCAAAAGAGATTCGGCATAACCCTTGGCCAATTGGACGCGAAAAGTATTTTGATGTTCTCGGGTTGGAAACACTTGTGAAGCACTATTCTCGGCTTCCTCTAATTTCAAACTTCCGCTCATGGCCACAACTTCGACATCTTGCACGCCGGATTTAAGAGACCTGGCGCTGCAAGTGGCTGACCCTCAACTAGCCTTGCTATCAGACTTTTCCATGGATCATGGGAACAGGCCAGGCTAAGTATGTTGGTTAGGTCAAATGGCATCCTCGCCCACAAAAATCGACAACGGCTTCTTTGCCTTATCAGCTTTGGTGTAACCCATTGCTATTCTTGACTCGAGGACCTCGCCAATTTCGGCAGCTACATTCAAATCGTCGTTTACATCATTTGTGGCGTGCTCAAAAGTCGTACCAGCCTGCTCTGGCCCCTCCCCCCATGATCTTCAAATACGACCGCGACCCCACGAGCTTAAAGTTGAGCTGTCGGGCGATGTGAATGTCAAACGCGAAACCGCCCTACAAGGCCATTCAACCACAGGCCCTCGATGTCAAATCATTCCCATGCAGCTGGCCAAACACCAAACCTAGTGTATTCCGTCGACTATGACAGTCGGAAAAGTAGACAATGCCAAGCTGAAGCGCGTTTGCCGACTTGGGGAGGGCACGGCAAATCCATCGTATTAGCGAGCCAAGACAAAGATCTCCATTAGACCCCAATGGGCCGGTGATTCGATGCCGATTCGGGAAGGTCCCAATTTCTCGTGTTCACTCACGATCCATCACTCGACACTTGCAGATTTCTGATTCCCCATTTACAACGCAGAGAGATAGATATTCTGTATATATCCGCCTGCGATGTGTTCTCTCGGTCTTTCTCGGGGGCTTTTGCTCGCTACCGTCAGTCATTCGTTTCATATCCTGCGACCAACCGCATCATGAGGTTGTCCTCCAACGCCGCCTCCCTGATCCTGGGGCTTCTGGTCTCCACGGCGCGCGTATCTGCCGCTGGTGATGCTACCGACACCAATGCCGCGCCCGTAACGAACGAAGACTCCTTCGTCCGCGGCGCCTACATCGTCGAACTCAATGGCGAGCAAGATCCCACCGCCCTGTACGATGAACTCCGCTCCGACGGCCTCGCGGTGAAGCCCCGCTTGGACCTGAAATATCGCCTTTTCAATGGCGCTTCTTTCAGCGTCGACGACAACGGGGAGCCCGATGTCACAACCAGCAAGATTGCTGGCAAGCTCAGTGTTAAGGGCGTCTGGCCCGTTCGCAAGATCAAGATGCCCAAGCCAGAGGCTATCTCCGTCGGCCACAGCGGGACGGCCACCAGCAACACGCTCTTGAGGTCCATCAAGGACCGACGCGATGCCACCGCCAAGGACACTTACAGCACCCACGTCATGACGCAAGTGGACAAGCTCCGTGAGGCTGGGTTCACAGGCAAAGGCATCAAGATAGGCATCGTTGACACTGGTGTGGACTACAGACACCCGGCTCTTGGCGGCTGCTTCGGCGAGGGTTGCAATGTCGCTTACGGCTGGGACTTCACCGGCGATGACTACTATTCGAGCTCCGAAGCACCCACTCCCGATGCCGACCCCCTTGATACCTGCCAGGGTCACGGGACGCACGTCGCGGGTATCATCATGGCCCAAGAGAACGAGCTCGGCTTTACCGGCGCCGCGCTGGATGCCACCCTTGGCGCATACAAGGTCAGCGGCTGCGCAGGTTACACGACGAGTGAGATCTTGGTGTCGGCGTTCTACCGTGCCTATGAGGACGGCAGCGACGTCATCTCGTGCTCTGCCGGCGACGACTCCGGCTGGGCGAGCGATGCCGCCGGTGTTGCCGTCTCCCGTATTGCAGAGGCCGGTATCCCTGTCATCGTTGCAGCCGGTAACTCTGGTAACTTGGGCGTCTGGGCTGTTGCATCGCCGGCGTCTGGAAAGTCTGTTGCCGGCATTGGATCGGTTGATAACACTGTTCTGCCGAATCTGATGAACCGCGGCACCTTTGTCAACGAAACGGGTGAGTTCGCTTTCGGGTGGCAAGATAGCCGTCCCGTTCCGCATACGAACGTGACTCTGCAATTGTGGGTTGGAGGGGTTAACAACACTGCTTGTGAGGCGATTGCCGAGGATGTGGACTTGACCAACGCAATTCCCCTGGTTCCCATAGATGCATGCGCGTCCGATACCCAAGCCGAGAATCTGCTTGCGCGAGGCGCTAAGTACATTCTCTTCTATCCTTCTAGCGAGTCGTGAGTGCAGGTCTCTTCCCTTCCCGACCATGAACTTGAATTTCTAACAGGAGGCCAGAAGGCTATATACCCCGTATGTTTACACAGCAGGCATCGAGGGCATCGGCATGATCATGCCCCGCCAGGCACAGGACTGGCTCGCCTACGCCGAGAACGTCACCATCTCTCTGGGACCCCCGGAGAGCTCTGGCCACTTTGCTGAATCCATCAACAACGGCCCAACCGCCGGCTACACCAGCTCCTTTAGCAGCTACGGTCCAACCTGGGAGCTTGACGTCAAGCCTCAGGTCACCGCGCCCGGTGGTGCAATCCTCTCGACCTGGACCTGGGACTCGGGCCAGTACATGGTCAACGGAGGAACCTCCATGTCCACCCCCTTTGTGGCTGCTGTCTACGCCCTCGTCGGTCAGGTCCGTGGTACTCTCGACCAAGAGACCCTCCGTTCCGTCATCACTGCAACCGCCCAGCCCAAGGCCTGGAATGATGGCACAACTGCTCACGAGGACATCCTCGCTCCTGTGCCTCAGCAAGGTGCGGGTTTGGTACAGGCTTGGGACGCCGCACACGCCACAACTATTCTCGGTTCTACTGGTATCTCCTTCAATGACACCGATCACTTCATCGCCGAGCATACCTTCAGCGTCAAGAACACGGCCGCAGAAGAGGTCACTTACAAACTTGGCCACGCCAAGGCTGTGACTGTCTACACCTTCACCCCAGGTACGGCTCAGCTCACCGTCGCCCGTGCCCCTCCCCCTACTGCTGAGGCTTGGGCCGAGATCAACTTCGATGCAAACACTCTCACCATTGCCGCCGGTGGCAGTGCTGAGGTCAAGTTCACTGCCGTGCCCCCCAGCGGCCTGAACAGTACCCTCTTGCCCGTATACAGTGGTTATATCACGCTTGACGGCAGCAACGGCGAGACGCTCTCGGTTCCTTACCTCGGCGTCGCCGGCAGCATGCACGATACGCCCGTCCTGGCCCCGGGCATTGGCCTTACCGGCGTCTACCTTTCCTCCACCGAAAGCCACTTCCTGATTCCTGTCGCCGCCAACCGGACCTTTACCGTCCCGCGCCCCGGCTCAACTGGCAGCGCAACCTACCCCAAGATGGTCGTCACTCCCACTGTCGGCACTACTGAGCTGCACGTCGAGCTAGTAGCCGTCGGCGGCGTTAGTAATTCGACCCTCAAGATAACCAATCACCTGGGTTACCCGACCCTTGGCGCCGTGCCACAGTCGCCTGTTCCGTATGCCCACCGTTTCGGCTACACATGGAACTTTGGCGGGGTTTTGGGCGACCGCAGCATTGTGCCGGAGGGAACTTACAAGTTCATTGCGCGTGCTCTCAGGATCTTCGGGGATGCGACAAAGGATGAGGACTGGGACGTTGTCGAGACTGTCGAGTTCAACTTAAAGTACCTTGCTTAGGGAGTTGATAGCCAAACACTGTACTTCCCGATTTGGTCTCGATAGTTCGTGCTTACCTACAGCTACGGGACATCGAAATAGCACATCAGAGGTTTCCAGCCCTTTTAGCGTGGACCACTGCCCCCTTTGTCATGCCTGGCTGTTCGCGGGCTTCCGATGGTGGTAGTTGTATCCGTTCTCAGAGTCCCAATATGACAAGATGCTTCTCATTTCTATTTAATTCACTTTTAGATTTTTATCCTTTTTCGTAACGGTTGCATCGCCAATTCGCCAAGGCCCTGCCGTCCTGAGTCACCCACGCAACGGTGCGGTGCTATGGGGATCTGCTAGCGGATGAGGGGCTACTGCACATGCATCGACGCCCTGAGTGAGTGGTCCTAAATGTAACATGCGGAAGTACCGGCACGTTAACCGACTTAAATAGGGAAGGATTGACATTAGACTTCTGTGAAGAAAACAAGTAATAGCTCACCCGCGGGAGGTCGGTAATTAATTAAATAATAACGGGCAGTAAGCTTGAGTCATACAGCGGAAGTACTATGGTATATAACCCAGCGCTTGGCGTGCCCATTTCAGCTTAGTACAAATCCCAGAACCACTGCCGTTTTTACAATTTTCCGTGGTAGTCATGCAGCACCATACGGCCTGGCTCCTGGCCCTTTGCGGCCTCGTTGCTCTGGCGACTTGCGAAGGCCGCCGATACTCGACATGGATGCTCGACAGTATTAAAGAGCGAAAGCAAGGCGTTATCTTGTCGGGCGCATCAAGCATCTACTTTGAGACCGGCCTTCTTTCAATCGCCCTTGAGGCTGCCATCAAGCAGTACCCAGATCTGAAGGACCAGTACGCCCCTTACCTGAAGGATGTTTTCGAGGCCATCACACCAGGCCTAACCAACGCCACTTATGTGGCGACACGGCCTCTGGATCGCTTCTCGGTCGCAAATGCCGTTCAAGATGCCTCCCGAGTGGACATCGTTTCAATATCGCCTAAGGTTTCAGCAGCATTCAACGCCATCAACGAGTCTCTGTCGCTTCAGATCAGGAACCCCGAGGGCGGACTGTGGTATTATGTTTACCCGCAGTGGAGCTACCTCGATGGCATCTTCTCCGTGCTGCCCTTCATGGCATCCCAGCCACAGCCTAATTACACAGACATCAGCCTGCAAATGACTTTGATCTACGAACACTGCTTCCAGAAGAACAGCTCGCTGGTTGTGCATGGGTACGACTACTCGAAGAAGGCTGTTTGGGCGGACAAGGAGACGGGTGCGAGCCCGTACGTTTGGAGTCGCGCTATGGGCTGGTTTGTTGCTGGTTTGGTACAAACTTGGGAGTCCCTCGACTGTCCCGTGGGCAAGCGTGAGGCCGAACCAGTTTGCAAGCAACTCAAACAGATAACGACCCGGCTTTCTACGTCACTGACCAGATACGCTGACCCGGAGACTGGAGCCTGGTGGCAACTCATGACATTCCCGGGCCGCAGCGGCAACTACCTCGAAAGCTCTAGCACGGCCCTCTTCATCTTCTCCCTGTTGAAGGGCGAGAGGCTTGGCATGTTCTTGGACTCCAAGGTGGACTTTAGGAAGGCGGCACTAAAAGCCTACGACTACACCACTCGGAACTTCGTTGTTGACAATGGTAACGGAACTATTGGCTACAACAAAACGGTAGTAGTTTGTAGTCTCAACTCTACTGCGTCTTATGAGTATTACACCAATCAGCCACTTTTACCTAATAGTCTCCTAGGAGAATCTGCATTTGTTCTGGCTTCACTGGAGGCAGAGAGGTGCTAAGACTACTGTCATCGGTAATAGGAGAAAAGGCGACTCTGAAACCACACTGTATTGTCATGGTTATTTCATATAGTAATAAAAAGGTTATGTGTTGTCTCACGATATCAGAAATCCTGAAAATGTACTTGAGGGATAAGTCAGTATCCAATATCCTTGGCCCAGTTATGTTCCTTGACCCCATACATCGGCGCAGATGCTGCCAAAATGCTCAAAATATGTATCCATGGTCGCACTAAAACGAGCGCCATTGTCTAGACGCCTGGGTGATGACTTATCGAAGTAGCAGCGACAGCAGAATCAGGACACGGACGAAATAACAAATCAGTGCCAGCTAGAATTGGGGAAGGGAAGAACAATCTGTCTGGTTCCGGGTTAAGAATTCTTTCTTCACCGAAAGTTCCCATCTCTCGAAATTGTTTGATAGAGCGAGTTTCTTTCATGGCAGAAATGAACAAAGATCCGCGATTGACAGCTCACATTGCATCGAATAGACTGCTTCCCTTTACCTGAAGCATTGATAACAGAACGTGACATGAGCTGAACACCCGAATTTACAAAACGGCTACAACTGGAAAACAAATTCAAATCTGGAGCTAGTCGTGTTATCATTTCTCAACCCGAGAAATGAACCCACCAGTCTACGTATGTAGTACGATAGCAGTGTTGCCCGTAATGGAATCAATTGTCACGAGCCAGAAAGGGGCATTGGGTATTTAGGGGGTTAGAGTGTCTAGGAAGACCTGAGATATGGCGCTAAGCACCGGTGCCGGACCGCTAGGTTACCGGTGCCCACCTATAAGAAGGCCAGCTCCCCAGTAAGTAACTGGGAGAAGGCCAGAGATAAATGCAGTCATCAGTTTACACCTATCTTGCCGTTGACCTTCTTACTTCGTACTAAGCCCCCTGATATATTTATCTCTCTAACCTTTTAATAGGGGTACGGACCGTTAAGGCAACATAACGGGGAACAGCACTTCCTACATAAGCAAGAGGGTGGTAACCAGGTCTGCAATTAACGTAACCGATGGCCGAAACGACTTTACTAGTCCCCAGCCAGAACAGACCTAGGGTCAAGCCGATAACGACAGACTTAAAGAAGCAGAGTTAGACCGGTTAATCTATAAGGAATAAACCTAACTACGCCTACGGAATAAGAGGGCCAGATTAGTAACCCTTTAAGCGGGACTTAACCTAGATAAACCTAGTACCTAGCTAGAGGGGAAACGACAGAGGACCGATATATAAGGAAAAGCCTACCTCCCTACGTTAAAATACAAAGGAGGAAGCTAGGCCGACCTTAACTTATTTATACTAAACCTAAACGGTTGCTTTAGCATAAACCCAGACGACCTTAGTACTAACGAGGCAAAGGTGCTATACGCCACCGGGTGCCTTAAAGGGAGTGTATAACGAAGATAGACTAGTCACGTCGCTATACGGTATAGGAACAAACTTAACCAGGTCACCTAAGTAATAATAGAGGAGTAGTTACGTAGTAAAGTGTTAGACGATAACACTAGGGTATTCAGCTCGATCAGGAAGCTAAAGGCAATGTTCTAGCGCTACGGCTAAACATACTAGGCATTTATCGACACATACAAATCAGCAGAAGCCGAATATCCAGACCAGCTGCCTAAGTAAGTAAGGGTGGTAAACGTGATTAACCGGTTGCTACTAGAGCTCTAGAAACAGATCCTTACCTACAGACTACTAAAGACTTAATACAAACTAGATAACGTCGCAAAAAGGGTTAAGGCCCTAGGCTACTAAGACAAAGACCTTACCAGTAAGGCACTAACTTAGTAGCTACAGGGAGACCTTAGAAACTATCGGCATAACACTAAGCCGGAGATAAAGGAGAAACAAGACTAAGAGGTAAAGCCCGACAGGGAGGCATTCCGAAAAAGAGATAACTAAGTAACTAATAACTAGCTACCATAATTCCTTAAGGGCATCACGTGCTACCGTTACAATAAGGAAGGGCATCTAGCCTACTGCTGCCTAAACTATAGAGATTACGGTAAAACAAAACATCTAGGACAGGAATATAATACTAAGGCACCTACCAGCAAGGGAGCGGTTCAGAATATAAGGGCAGAATAAGGAGACAACCGGCCGCCATAAACAAAGATAAAAGCCGATTTTCTAATACGGATTAACGGCAGCTAGAAGAAGGGGAGAGCCCTAATTAACACAGGGGCAGATAAGAACGTTATAGATTAAAAGATAGTAACACACACTAGTGCCTAACCAGTGTATTAAGAGAAAACCATACCGCTATTAGGGATATAGGGATCTAAGGCTCCGCATTACAGGACAAAGACACTTATTATAAAGATAACAGACGATAATAGGACGACGAGGACGAAGTCTTACACCTTTACGGTCAGCAGTAGAGACAGATACGACGCAATCCTAGGGCTGCCCTGGTGCTAAGCGGTGCGGCCAACCTTTAGATAGGATCCGTTAGAATAAAACTACCTAATCGACATAAACAACGTTTACATTATCTACAGTAAGAAAGCGTTAAAGAAAGCAAAAGCAGAAGCAAAAGTAATATTAATTAGGTTACTAATAATCAGGAGCATAAGAACAGGAAAGGCGCCTAAAGACGGACCAGTGCCTACTAGGACGTAATTTAAGCTACCACTAGAATATAAAGATTTCGCCTATGTCTTTAACATTAAAAAAAGACCCTAGGCACTTTAAGAACTTATATAGAGACATCTAATCGATCTATAGGATAGAGCTAAGCCACCTTTCAGGCCTATCTACCTACTAGCTAAAAAGGAGCTATAAGAATTAAGAGACTACCTTAAGAAGGCCCTTAAGCACGGCTAGATACGCCTATTATTAAGTCTAGCGGGAGCACCGATACTATTTATGCCTAAGAAAGGGGGAAAGCTCCGACTCTATATAGACTATTAGGGCCTTAACCGGGTGACTATTAAGAACCGGACCCCTATCCTACTAATCTCCGAAATACTAGACCGACTAAGCACTACTAAGTGGTTTACGAAGTTAGACCTTAAGGATGCTTACTACCGGGTACGTATTAGAGAGGGAGACAAATAAAAGACAGCGTTTAGGACCTGTTACGGCCACTTTAAGTACTAAGTTATGCCTTTTGGCCTTGTTAACGCGCTAGCGACCTTTTAGACGTTTGTAAACGAAGCGTTAGCAGGCCTTATGGACGTCTGCTGGATCGTGTACCTAGACGACATTCTGATCTACTCCTACGACCGGGACTCTTACGCAGACAAGGTGAAACAGGTGCTTAGCCGGTTAGATACTAACAACCTAGTAGTAAATCTAGAAAAGTGCGTTTTTAACATGCAGATAATTAACTTTCTAGGATTTATTATCTCCCTAGAAGGGGTATCTATAGAGCAGCAGCAGGTGCAGGCCATTAAGGACTAGCCTCTACCGCAGACGATTAAGGACATCTAGTAGTTCTTAGGGTTTTATAACTTTTATCGTAGATTTATTAAAAACTACTTAAAGGTCTGTGCCCCTATAACGGATAGACTAACAAAGGCAACCAGAGGCAAGCCAGTTATAAGCCGCCTGGCAACAGAAGCATTTTATTAACTACAGGAGTGTTTTATAACTACACTAATATTATAACACTACTACCCGGAGTTACCCACCAGGATAAAGACAGATGCTTTATAATTCGCAATTAGCGTAATTATAAGCTAGTTATATAAAGAAGGGATTTAGAAACTAATAGCCTTTATATCTAGAAAGCTAAGGGGAGCAGAACTATAATATAGGGCACTAGAGGCAGAACTACTGGCCATCCGTAACGCAGCACTACTCTAGAGGCCATACCTCCTTTACTCTTAACACAAAGTGCAGTTCCTAACGGACCACCTAGGCCACTAGTACCTAGCCGATAAGAAGACTTTAAACAGCAGACAAGTAAGACTATTACAGGACATTATAATATTTAATTTTAAGATCGACTACAGGCCGGGCAAACAGAATTCAGTAGATACGCTGTTACGTAGGCCAGACCACCGCCTAGAAGCAGGGGAAAAGAAGGAAGCGCAGAACGCCTTCCTTAATAACTTCCTGTAGCGCTTTACAGAAGCTAAGATTAGGAACATTTAACGGAACAGAAGATCTAGAAGGCACCAGCAGGCCACCCCGTTTAAAGAGCTTACTATACCACTAGAGGAAGTAGTAAAGGACGCTTAGTAACAAAGCGACTTCGTAACTACAGGCCAATAGATAAAGCTCCATAGCAAATAGACCCAGGACGACAAGGGTCACGTACGATACAAAGGGGTACTATATGTCCCCAATAAGAGCGTAATTATAAGGGAGATCCTGTCGACACTATATAACGAACTAACTAGTGGTCACCTAGGGGTAACTAAGACACTAAAACGGATTAAGAAGTTATTCTACTAAAAAAGGATAAAAAAGGATGTAAAAGAGTATATAAGGATTTATGCTACTTATTAACGCATAAAACCCTAACACTATTTACTATATAGGGAACTAACGTCCCTACCGGTACTAACCTGGCTATTTAAACACATATCGATAGACTTTATTATAAAGCTACTAAGATTACATAAAGGATTAACAGGAGCACTATACGATAGTATCCTAGTAGTAGTAGACAGGTTTATAAAGTACACCTTATACCTACTAGCAAGGGAAACTATCTAAGCAGATAGGTTAGTAACACTCCTAGTTAACAAGGTCTTCCTAAGGTTTAGAACACTAAAGTTAATTGTCTTAGATTAAGGATCTCTATTTATAAGTAAGTTCTAAGGAGAGGTCTGCCACTAGTTAGCCATTAAGAGAAAACTTAGTACGGCTTATTACCTACAAACGGATAGTCAGACGGAGCGACAGAACCAAAACGTTAAGCATTTCCTACGAACGTTTATAAACCTAGAGTAAGATAACTAGACTAACTAGCTAGAAATAGCCTAATTCGTATATAATAACGCGTAGCATAAAGCTATTAAGATAGCACCGGCTAAGGCACTATTCGGATACTTCCCGGAGGGACCACACGACAGTGGCCTAGTAGTAAGAACCACAGATTTAGTGCTAAGCGCAGCAGACAGGATAAAGGAGCTCTACAGCCGTAGGGCAGCTATTATAAAGTAACTAAAGGAAAGCAATAAGACATACGTAAAATTCTATAACAGACGGCAATCGACTATCGCGTTCCGACTAGGCGACCTAGTCCTTCTCTTAACAAGGAATATTAGGCAGAGGCGACCTTCTAGGAAGCTAGCAGATAAGTATTTAGGCCCTTTCTACGTCACTAGAATTATTAGGAACAGAAAGGCCTATAAGCTTAATATTAGAACCCGGTATAAGATGCATAACGTATTTACACCTACTTAGCTAGAACCCTTCTTTAGCACTAGTACCTAGCCAAAGGAAGTTCTAATTAAAAAAGATAACAAATATAAAGTAAAAGAAATTATGGCCTATAAGGGTCCCCTAAGAAATTAACGATATTTAATTAAATAGAAGGGGTATAGTAAGCAAGAGAACTTATAGGAACTATAGAGTAACGTTTCTAAGGAATTAAGGACGGACTATAAGGCAGTACTATAATAACGGCGCACCGGTTTAGTACCGGTAGGGTAGTTAAGAATTACGAACTAAGTAAATCTAACTTTAACGATAAAAACGTTATACGTCTATAGACGCCCCTTTATTATATTAAAATACGCCTAAAGGCAACCAGACACCTACCACTACCTTACCGGTAGGAGGTTAGAGTATATATTAATAAACGACTAAGTAATACTAACAGACTCGTCCTCCTCCTTATTATCGTTCTCTTGCTCTAAGGGAGCAGAGAGGGCGTTAATGTTCTACACTAGGTCAGCACTAGTTAGGTACTAAATTTACAGGGGGCTACTTATGACTTTCTAATATATCTCCTTAGCGGAGGAGATATCCAAGGCAAGGGACTTAGTGGCCTTGGCAGAGGAGGAGAGGAGGCCTACCACCTAGGCTAAGACCTTAGTGGTCTGCTCCTGCGCCTTAGCGAGACGCTTAGTGGCGCGGACTAAATCTTTAGCGGCAGCAGCCGCACGCTCCTAAAGGAGTATATCGGCCTTCTATTTATAAGGTTAGCACTAGTTTAGTACCAGTAGGCCACTAGATAAGGAAGAAGCTTACTTTGTCTATCTCCTTACGTTTCTTAGGGTAAGAAATAAGGTTCTTTTTAACCTAAAGAGCCTTACGGGCGGTAAGCTAGGCGGTAAGAATTTTATCCTATTATAAATGTTAGAAATATACAGGGCACTGGTTAGGTACTAGTAAAGGATCGTATACCTTCTCCTTGCGGAACATAGTCGCCGGGTCGGCCTTGTCGGCGAGCTCGGCTATTACCGACTTAAGGCGGAGGGCGGCGGCGGTAGTTTAACGGGTCGCCTACGAACCGGTTAGCCACTAGTTCTAGGAGTAACTAGAATAGAAAGGGGGAAGAACTTACGGGAACGCAGACCTTACCTCCCTTTATAGAGGCGTAACAAGAGCACTTAGATAAAGCGCCTATAAAGTATTAGCTATAGTTAGGCACTAGTTAAGGGACGACTTACTGTTAGACTTAACGCACTAGATAATAGGCTTACCTACGCGCTAAGAAGCTATTGCCTGGAGGTAGCGACAGTAGGGGACGCCGCGTAGTATCGCCTCTTCTTCCTCCTCCTCCTCCTCGTTCTCCTGCTCCGGCTAGGCAGTAGTAGGGGCAGCGGCTAGGGCGCTAGCGGTAGTAGTAGCGGCAGTAGACATATTAATTAATATTATTATTATTATTACTGCTACTACTAACGGAAAGGTAAAAAGGAAAGAAGTAAAATAGGGCTTTACTATAAGGGCTTTTATAGGCCAGTAGAGATTTTAGATTTTAGAAGAATTAGGAAGGAACAGGCGTATACAGCTTGTTCGTAAATAGCTCCTTGTTTAGGAGAAGTCAGGACTTAGTTATAGGACTAAGCACTAGCTACGTACCGGTTAGGGAATTAGTTAAACAAAACTAACCTACACTAAACAAAGGAGTTATCTACTAATAACTAATACATAACTATTAGAAGGAAGGGTAACAACGAAACCAGTAAAGAATAGGCGTAGGGGTGTTACATAACAGTTCTTATAGGACTTCCGGACTTAGTGCTGGGGCCGGGGCGGGCCGTCTTATGGATACCACTTAGTAGGGACCGGTCGAGAGGCAAGTAAGGAGCTTACCTAACAAAGTCACCCTCCTGGGATAGGTGTAGAGCAACGGCGGCCGGAGCGGGGTGGAGGAATTGGTATTCCGGAGCCACCCTCGCTAAAGCGCCCAGGCTACCTAACCGGT
>LFIW01002614.1:0-210449 GCA_001625285.1 Colletotrichum incanum | reverse complement strand
GGACTGCAGAGGAGTGCGGCGGTAGATATAGGAGATATATGTTATTCTGGAAGCACTGCCACATAAAGTCGATAGTTGTATAGCTGTAATAGGCATCTAGAATCAGCAGTCTGGCCTCGTCTGGCTGGGTAGGCTGGGTATAAGGGATGAAGACCTTCTCCAGCTATTCAAGGGCAGTCTGATTAGTCGTCCAGCTATTATCTAAGTATATAAACTTCCATCCTATATATCTCGATAGGTCTAACGTTAGAAACCACTAGGCCTGAACTAACTTACCCTTATATATGACAAGGGGATATAAGGAGGCGCTAGCAGCAGAGACACATTTAATTAGTGATATCTATGCCCGTGATCCAGGCTGTTTTTTCTGGATATATCGCGATGCTGTAGAGCCTAGCACCAGCCTATTGCTTCCCTTGCCCTCAAGGATACCAGTCTTATCCATATTCCATCGGTTAGCTGGTTTAATGCCCTTAACTACTGGCAGATCTAGGCGATAGAACCATTCCTGGATAACCTTAGCAGAATGTGCCTTATATTGCCTGGAATTAATAGCTCGGTATCGCAGGGTACTAATAGAGGGATTTCGGCGTAGAAATCGCTGCATCCACTTCCTCCCTAGAGGTCGCTGAGTATGCTGGGTATTACCTATCATACGTTCAGCCAGGCCCTTTACTTGCTGATAGGTAAGGGCGCTGCCTAGCGCAGATTGGGTAGAAATATAAGCAGCCAGACTACTTTCCTAGGCCTATGATAATCCCTAATAGTCAGCCCAGGCTGTATCTCTAGATTAGGTGCCGTAGAGACGATGTCTAAGGGTTGGGTAGGGGATGCCCCAGTTGCGAGCTGCCTGGCGGATGTGACAGCCAGCAGCCACATCCTCAAGGGCCCGATGGAGCTCAAATTCGGAATATTGCTTCATAGTGTAATGAATAAGGTGTCCTGAAAAAATCACGTTGTTTGGCGATAGTTAGTGATTGTTGTGATGGTTAGAAGAAAAAGGGTATGTTGGAGGATGAGGCATTTTCGGATGGTTCGGATGTGGGGGTGGTTCAAATGCGGGGTACCTGGGCTAGCACCTAGTGGCTCACAAGTCATAGTGAATGGAACGGAACTATTAATGCCAGCCAGCCGATGTCGAGAGATTCTTCGAACCAAATACGGAGCTACGTTCTATTTGCACACAAGGATTTTCTACTGTATTATTAAAATAGACAAAATCAAACACCAAATCTTTTTGCCTTCGACGGAAACAATGATCTCTGTCAAAGCGCTTTAGAGATACTGTCCCACATTACAGGCAAACCTGAGCAAGATCAAGAATATCCAGTTTCAATTGTGGTTGATGCCTAAGCTTGCATCCCGTCGGTTGGATTTACTATAATTAAAAAACGAACATCCGCAAGCACCGAAATCCGCCGCGGGGACCGGACTGCGTTCGTGATGATATATGTGCGATACCTCTTGGAATTCGACTTTTGCATGGGCAGTGCGCATTCCCGTTTGCAGATCTGCCGAGCTTGCGAGCTCCCCGGCCGTTCCCCGGTGGGATACCACAGTCCACGGACTGTGGGCGTTCGGGATCCGACGATGCCCTTGTAAGTGTCATTTCCTCGGCGGGCTTAGTGCGATTGATAGTGCCAAGGCCGTCGACATCTTGTCTTCGTGTTCAACAAACAATAACAGGGGCAAAGGTTTGGTGGCGATGGGGCCTGTAAAGGGACAAAACCCGGTCTGAGATGGTCGCGACAGCTCGACAACCATGTCTGTCATGTAAGGTGCCCCCAATGAGCTTAAAAACATGTTTCGTCTGAAGAGCACAGCCTGGGCATCATTCCAATCCAGAACCCAGATTTGGCTCTTGAGTATGGAAAAGATGGCGGTACTTGTCCGCTGATGAATCAAGGATGTTGGCTGGATTTCAAGGGGGCTTCCACCTTGTTACTTGAGTTTTCGTTTGTTATTCAGCATCGTCTCAACCCCTAACCCCCAAACCGCGTAGTTTGAGAGTTGAAGCTTGACAGAAAGTGTCGGGTCCAAGCCACCCGGAAAGGCGACTTCAGCCACTGAGATTTGAGACTCGAGCGTTGGTCATCCCGTCTCACCATTTTAGCCCCACTGAACGGAGCCCGTGGTGGGCGGTCCCATTGGTGCTTCGAGGACTTGACAAGCCGCACTGGCTTTTAATAGCATGAACGGCCTCCCGGCACGGCACATCGGATGGTGGGCGCTGCCCCGGGAGACCAGCTGTGGATTGGCAGGGGAGAGAAATACAGCCACCCCGGCACGCGCGTCGCCCTCAGTAGCTTTCGTCCACCAACCTGTCGAACCCCACCAACAAAGCATCTCCACTCATCGGGGGGGCCAAGTGGGAGGTGTTTGTGGTTGGCCGCATCCTCAAACGTACGTCAGCCTCCTTGGGGTTAGTGTGGCAGTGGTTTGAGTGGGTGGTTGGCTCCAGCTTGTGCACTTCGGGTGGACGGCGTGATGGGTTCTCCCCGTAAAACTCAAACACCAGGCATCCATGTTCATATGGCATCTCGTTGATTCTTTCCTTCTTTAATGGAGACGAGTGACCCGCTCCGAAATAAGGGGGCGGGTTTGTTTTCATGGTCCTAGACTGAATTACTCTCTTCTTTCAGTTCCCCTTCGCTCTCAGTCTTCTTTTCCTTACTACCAATATACTCTCGTTGAATTGATTTTTGGAGGGTTCTTCCTCGCCATCAAATTACACACAATGGCGTTGTCTTTCGTTCGTCAAGCGTCTTTGGTTGCTCTTCTCGCAACTTCGACTCTCGCTCAAACTTTCACCGACTGCGACCCTACTAAAAGTAAGTTTGACAAGATCCGCGTTCAATTTGAGGGCATTCCCGATGCACCCTTCGCCTCCACACGACTCTATAGCTCTGTTAGGAGAAACGTATTGACATAAAGTCCCTCAGAAACATGCCCTGCCAACGCCGGCTTGACCAAGAGTAACTACGAGGTTGACTTCACCAAGGGCGCCGACAATGCTGCCTGGTCAGTCACAGCCGGAAACATCTCCTACACCTCCAACGGTGCCGAGTTCACCCTCAGCAAGAAGGGCGATGCCCCGACCATCGAGACGTCATGGTACTTCTTTTTCGGTCGCGCCGAGGTCATCATGAAGGCCGCCCCCGGCACCGGCGTCGTCAGCAGCGTCGTTATCGAGTCCGATGATCTGGATGAGGTCGACTGGGAGTGGCTCGGCGGCAAGGACGCTGAGGTCCAGACCAACTACTTTGGCAAGGGCAACACTACAAGCTACGACCGTGGTGCATTCCACACCATCGCTGCCACTCAAACTGAGTTCCACAACTACACCATCGACTGGACCACCGAAGCCGTCACCTGGTACATCAACAGCAACCTGGTCCGCACCCTCAACTATGCCGACGCTGTCGGCGGCAAGAACTTCCCGCAGACCCCGGCCCGCCTGCGCCTTGGCATCTGGGCCGGCGGCGACCCGGACAACGACCCAGGCACCATCACCTGGGCGGGCGGTGAGACTGACTACACCAAGGCCCCTTACACCATGACGGTGCAGAAGGTCGCCATCACCAACACGAATCCGGCCAAGTCCTACACCTACGGCGACATGACGGGCGACTGGAAGAGCATCAAAATCGAGGCCGCCGACGCTTCCACCGATGACGGCACCAACTCTGGCCAGAACGACACTTCTTCAGGTAACGCCTCTTCTTCTACTTCCTCCGAACGCCCCTCCGCGACCGCGACGCCGTCCTCTGGGTTCCCCTCGTCCTCGGACTCCCCGCTGAGTAATTTCACCATGACAGGAACCACGCTCCGTCCGACGGTTGCGCCCTCGGCCACCCAGTCCGGCTCTGCCGCCAGCGCGACTGCTTCGACTGGCGCCAATACTGCTGCTGGCAAGCTGCTGAGCGGCTCGACTGTCGGCACTGGCTTGCTTGGAGTTGCCCTCGTCGCGATGGCTGGCCTGTTTTAGAGAGATACATCCTGTAACAAATAGTGCGTATGTAGTTGAAATAGTTGTATGTTAATACGGGACCAGCGATGTCCTCTTTTTGGTCATATTGGTGAAGCGAACCCCTGATGTGCTGAGTGCTCTGTTGTAAAGCCTGGTTCCTTGTTCAGTCTTGCGAGCAAAAGCAGTCGCGGGGTAGAAGTGAAGGGGCCGAGCCCAACGTCTATGCCTGCGAAATTATGGGTATTCCTTCACCGCCCCGAAATCGATTGGAAGTAATTAAGTTTCGGATGTAGCTTAATTCAATGGGGCGAAGGTATCAAGCCTTTCACAATCAAAATTACAACTTCCTTATTACTACGCTTAAGGCCGCTACCTTGACCGTCATCAACTCGTCAAAGGATTGTTTTGTTGTTATTTTGCGCCTCATCCTGTGAATTCATTCTTGTCGCAGTTATCGTGCCACTGTCAGCCAATTTGCGACTCTCTCCTGGTCTCGTCTCCGATAAAACAGAGAGAACACAATGGGTCAAATCAGATAGTAAGAAGGCAGATGCCTACTGCAATAGTATTCCTCCATATTGCTACCTGGTCATCGGATCGAACCTTAACCGCTGTCACTCATCCATCCGAGACTTCGTTGACCCTGACCAGCTCGGAGATCGCCGATGCCTCAAGGATCTTCCTCGCAGCCTGACAATCGGCTTCAGGTTTGGAGAGAGGAAGCATTGAAGGACTTAATTCTCATTAGTAGTTTTTCTTTTCTTTTGTGGAAAACCATTAAGACTTGTTCTGGATTCTTCTAGGCCCAGCCTATCTTCTGCATCTGCACAAATGGAGTGCAAGATTAGCAGTTTGAGGCATGCTCCATCTATCGAAGACGCCCGGGGATCTGGTTCTTCACAAATCTCCTTTTGCTTACTATAGTACCAGGCCAAAGTAAAATTTCCCTACCAGGTATCCTAATACTCACCCCCCTACTATTTTAGGTTTAGCTAACATTTAGCAGTACTTCTGCCAGCCTGCCTAGCTGTTAGCCATCAACCCTTCTATCTATCACTATCACCATCAGCCTATACATATATATACACCTGCTTTTTGAAGCAAGATGTAACAGGTAAGGGATTACTATCCAGAGTAGCCCTATAATTTTATACATTAAGTAAGCCCTTAGTAGGCAAGAAGAAGACCTGTTGGTTAAATACACAATCTATTTTCAGTGAGGCCGCCTTGTTAAAGAAAGGGATAGAATCGTCCTGAAATTTGGTTAGCCATGGGGTCACGTGGAGGGTTGACATCACAGGGGGATTTAACATACCCCTTCCACCCCTGTTGAAATCGACCCGATAATAAGTGGCGACTGAACTTATTTCATCATGTAACCAAAATTCCCTAGAAAGGCTTTCGCAAAGACTGTTCGCCAAAAATAGGGCCTCATCTTCAGTGCTACTGCTTCGTGTCTATGTGATGGGATCCACGCTGAAATGATCATCTTTCAATATGAAATCATTTGCGGCCAGTACTAGCGATTATAATTCGTGATTCAGCGCTGTATATCGCAATGAAAATGGATTTTGGTTTCGCTTTCTTCATGGATACATCTCTATGCGTCTGCAGCACGAAAAGTGAACTGGATTGCAAGGACCATCGGTGGTAGAACTGTTGCTGTTGTTGCCTCCTTGAATTCCCAATTCGAATTGGAACCACATCCAGGGGCTCAGTCTGCTGATCACATCGCTTTGTTCCCTCCCGAGACCTAGTGGTTCATGAACGCGATTTTTCTCTTCGGTTCTGTGAAAATGGCTCAACTATTGTGGTGGCTCTTTCTAGCATCATGG
The DNA here is from genome assembly GCA_001625285.1 of Colletotrichum incanum. NCBI lineage: Eukaryota > Fungi > Ascomycota > Sordariomycetes > Glomerellales > Glomerellaceae > Colletotrichum > Colletotrichum incanum. The sequence continues at coordinate 204,644 of LFIW01002614.1, read as the reverse complement.
ATTGATTATCCATTGATCCCAGTGTTTTCTCACCCTGTTCGCTGCGGAAGCATATTTCCACCAAGAGGAACATTGCTCGCGGAATTGGTGTTTTGTCTGCCTTAAGATGATCAATGCTGGTAAAGCGTCCGATATGAGAAGCCTAGGATCATCAATCATTCTGGCGGAGAAGATACGAGATCATTTTTCTCATTCGGAAATATCCAGGAATGTCAACTCCAAAGGGAATTAGCAGCTCCTACAAAATGGATGACATGAGCTTGAATCTACTCCATGGGCTGAAATTGACTCGCTACCACCCCCCACTACCTTAATAAGAACTTATCTTTGGACAGGGTTACCTTAGCAATACACTGGGTTTGCGAGTCAATCTTTTCATGAGGATCTACAACTGGAGAGCCGAACTCAGCGGAATAACGATCAATTGAGAAAATCTGTAACTGAGACTGCATTGGATCGTAGTATATTTGAGTTTAGTGTGTAGTTGATTTCTGTAACATCTTGATCGAGAAGACCCAGGTAATGTTGTCAACCTGATGATCAGACTCCTATAAAACTACTGTCTTCCTGTCGACTTTAAGGTGTTTTCTGTACCAAACTCATCAACCTGCTTTCACTCAACCATACTTGCTTAGACTTCACTTTCCACCCCCCTTCTTTTTTAGGATTACTCATTCGATAATCAAAATGCGTGTCGCTACCATCACCGCTATTTTTGCTTCCTTCTTGATGGCCGCTGAAGCCGCGCCTCAGGGCTTCAACTGCAAGGTAAGTTGCCAAAACCATCCATGAAGCCAACCACAAACCAAGCGAACAAAGTTAGCTGACCGACGATCTTGCGAAATATCTAGTCTGAGGGTTTCTGCACATACAGCGACCCAAACTGCAACTTCTGCCTTAATATCACCCCTGCCTCGAAGCTCAGTGTCTGCCAGGCCATTGACCCCACGTACAAGACCGCTCCTGGTGATGTCACCCGTGGTCCCTCAGGAGTAAGCCAACCGCATATGAAGCAGTTCTGTGGCGATTCAATTCTTGACCATGCTAAATTGCTATCCACCACATAGGCCGACTTTCAGTGTGTTGTCACTTGCTGCCACTAGACATCAATGTGGTTCAAGAAGAAGCTGGGTTATAGCTGTTTGAGCTATCGAATCAACTTCCAGCTTGATGAAAGGCATTGGAAAACAGCAAATATTCCACTACAGTAACCATCAGTTGTAGTCTATGCAAAGCTACATCTACCTTGGAACATAGTATTTCGAATGATTCCCCTCCAAATATTTCTTCAAGGCTTTCATGAAACCTTTCTTGTGATAATGCTTCAAGTCAGTCAATCAAGTCGGCGCTACAATTACTGCAATACGCCAATCGTGGCCTTGTGATTTAGATGAAGTGTAGTGTAGATACCTAAGGCAGTTCACGGCCCCCCTGGAATGGAATGCAGATCTTTGGACTCTTTCGTGAGCAGTCTCATGAAACATGCTACGGCCTAGTAAGGGGAGTCGCCCGCCGCTCGGCCCGGTTCCCGGTGCCCATTTGCGAGGATTGTCAATGACTTGCTTGCATGAGGAGATGTATTCGAGTTCTACATGATATTTTGATCGGTAGACAATCCCCAGCTAGATATCACTCGCTAGCTGCTGTGTATATGTATGGGGATTGTTGCGGCAGGGCAACCAGGTGCCCCAGCATTCCATCAGAGTTATCAGGGAGTCGATGAAACAACGATTTTGCGTGTCAGCCGAAGAAGTCATATTATTCGAGTGTGCAGGTGAGCAAAGCGCAAACACTTGCAAGGGATCAACGAAGTGCGTCCATTTCCGATTGAATCAGTGCACAATGAAAGTTGTAGCGGTGGAGGCGGGCGACTTCATGGGTCGTTACTATATTCCTCAAGTTTCTTCTTTCAGCTCTTGATCGTCCTCAGGTTAGCAACCTGCTATACTTGCTCTTTATCAATTCCTGTTTTCTCTCCATGATTTAACTACTTTTTCATGGCTCAGAGGATTACCATCAAATGCATTGGAATGGATAACTGCATGTAGTTTAAAACATAGCTTCTAACTATTCATCACTGAAGGCTTCCTCTGCTTCGTCTCGGGATGCCGGTCATGGATCACCTTCTTACTCAAAATGCCGTGAATCAAAACCGGCTCAAGATTCCGGTAGAAGGTCGATGCAGCGACTTGGAACGGTGTTGTTGTACCGTCTTCGTTGCCCCAATTTCTAAGCTCGGACTGTTAAGTATCACACCAGAAGATAATGAGTCTTTGTCTCTTCGCTGGCAACGGAAACATCGACAGCACACATGTAGCATACTGTGAACATCATCAAAGAATGGTATTTTAGTCTCACCCCTGCAAATACAATCGCGAACCTCAAGTGTTTAAGAAAACCCTGGTTTTGACAGACGTGGGAGTTAATCAGTGGTCGACAGAGCACGAGGCTTGTAAACTGTTTCTGCAAAGCCATGAAGAAAGATGCAAATGAAACCCCAGTAAGTAAGGGAATAAATATTAAAAGGAAACTCTTACGACTATTTGTTTAGGTTCGGTTTATTGGTTTGTAGCTTCTGATGAACTTAGGGCTCAGTATGCCTCCTGGTTTCCGTTGTCTTTTGTGATTCTGGATGAATGACTTGTTAGATTGGAGCTATAATTTGCATGCTAACTAAAACTTTTGAATTTAGATACGAGCCTCAGGAAATGTGTAGTTGGGCAGCGGTATGTTGAGGCAGAGTGATCACAAGCTTCGTCACAACATTGAAGCCGCATACCCAGATTCCTCAAGCAATCAGCCATGGCTTAGAAATTGTGCCACACTTCACCGCTGTGAGGGACAAAATATGAACAATGACGAGGTATAGATAACAAAGAAGACCAGGGGTTCTGCCTTCTCCCGCGTCTCTGGTTGCTTACCAAAGTCTTTAGCAGCGGATAGGCAATCGAATCTGGCAGTGCACTCACAAACTTGCATGAGCCTATAGACACTTGACAATTTTGACAAGCTCTACAGAAGGATTTGATGGTCTTCGGAAGAAGGGGATGGCCAGCTTTGGGAGCCAGCTCGACCGCTGAAGCCAATCTGGGCGAACCAGCGAGACTCACGAATAGCTCGAAACCGTAAATCTTCAGTTTCCATTATGAAATTCATGCTAAAGAGTTCATAAGGCGAGTCATGGCTAAAATATAGACAATAGTTGAGGAGACCTAGAGATCTCTTGTGTCAGATGAAGAGAGATCCAAAGTTTGAGAGAAACAGTCCACGCAAGCCACAGGGGTTATAGGCAGAGAAGAATTAGAAGGGCGTACTTGAGAAGCACTATAATGTGAACCGGAACCCCTTCCGACGGTGATGATAGAATTGTCTTTTTCCTGCCAACAGTCACCGGCAGTGAGGGCTGAGGAAGACGCCCCTCCGTTTCAGACTACAGGGTGAGACAATATTGAAGAGGGTGCGCTAAGATTCTTCGTAAATAAGCAAATCGTCTTTGGATATTGAGCAATATCGGACGGAAAATGGAGTAAAGTCTCCACGATTACTGTTGGTAAAACAATAAGGGATATCCCGTGAGGATATTCGTACGAATCGAAAAGAACAGAAAGTGGTATTGCTTGTGATGATGGTTGTCTAAGGTTGAAGAGGAAGATGGGCTGGGCGGTTGAGAAGATATCCTCCAGCTGGCTGCTGGAGAATCCGTGCACTCTCATTGGCCACCGCCGAAGTCCGTCACGTGGATATCACGTGACGTACTTCACCCTCGATGGTCCTTCCTCTTCCCCATTGCTCCAACAATTACATTTTTATTTCATTCAGTCATGTCCGAACTCACTAAGTCTTAGTTTACTTTTTTCTCTCATTCGTGGACCTTTGGTATCGGTAAGGGGGTCCCGTACAAGCAGGGCGGGAGACAGTTTGGCGATTGGATTGATCGGGCAATGAGCGCGTTGAGTAGAGCTCTATGCGGCGAATGACGTGCTGTGGATACCTTTGCCTCCCATGGTCACTCGGACCCCCCAATTGTTATGTCGGTTGATTTGTTGTCGGTCTCTAAAGGTGCCGAGCGTTCGCAAAGAACCTACGTCCAAAGAGGAAGAACTTGAAATAGGCTCAGAAAGTCAACAGTCAGTCTATTGCTTCCGCGCTGAGCGTCTCATGGTTTTGCACAGAGTGACCTATACAGTTTTCTGCATTCGACGTGAAGAGGAAAGGAACATAGGTTCAAAAGCGGGCGCCAAATCAGGGTGATGGCGAAGGTGTTGCTGGCAGGTTCCCATGATTGGGCCCAGCACTTCAGAAAACGTTGTCAAGGCTTTCAACGTCACCAGCGCGCCATTGCCAGTAAGTGAGTCCAGAGACAAGGTCGTCCTCGAGGCAGTGATTTTGAATACTTCTGGAGCATTGCTTTTCTTTGCATTATCTGGCATCTCGATCGAGTTTCACAAGAATAAGTACCTGGTAGGATTCGTGCACATTAGCAAGTTTCTCAATGGTCAAGTAGTCAGCAAGTATTGTCAATTGATAATCTCGACCGCTGGTAATAGCTAGCTTAACCATAACACCACGGTAACTAATAAACATTAACCATCTTTACCGGCGAGCGCCACCGCCATGACACTGCGGCTCCTTGCCCACGCGTTATCTGTAGCTTCGTGCCGACGACTGCAGGTCGAGCTTCTGTATTTATTACGACGGCTTGGTCAAGATACCAAAGCTGACGACGGGATCTTACTTGCTCATTTTATAAAGAAGAAACGTAGCAAGAGCCATGCGACTTGCCTAGCACTTGAGAGAAGTGTACCATACCCATCGCCATGTACTTGATGATGAGATTAACCAAGTGAACACAAAACTAGGATAGAAGATGTTAAGTGGAAGGAATAAAAAGCGAACCATGGCAAGGCCAATCAATGTACACGGATGATTCTGGCACACCAAACAGTGTACCGCCGCTTAGCTTCAACTGTCTTCTTTTCTCTGTGAACATAGACCAGCCATCACCATCTATCACCCGCATGCTCATACTTATGAATAAGGCTGAGTTGGCAAACTGTATTTCCGATGGTGCGTTATCTACAGGCAAAACAGGAAACTGCAAAGTCAACGCGCCGTTTCTCGCATTTCGTACTTCTCAATGTGCTCCCTTCCACTTGCCCTCAAAAGCGGAAGGAATAAAGTCCAAGTTGTAAGTTGAATCAAACGGCTATAGAAACCGCACGTGCAGTCTTGCTCAGCCTTGAACACGAGGATGAAGGTCACCGCCGTCGCGTCAAGTCAGGAGTGAATCCGGCAATGATTGGGTACATTGTCCTAGCAGCCGGAGGTTGACCGGTTTGACCAAAATTCCGGGAGCCTAATTACATCGCGAGTGTGTCTGATAGATGCGTGCGTACTGGTGCTGCATAACTGCATTCCTCTGGCTCCCTCCCACAAGGGTTACCCCGCGCGTACACGAGTTTCCTCAGGGAGATCCGCATCGTCCCTCAAGGGACAGGAGGAAACCAACCATCCTAGGCTGAAAAGTACTTTCCCTCCTGTCGGTCTCCTAAAGGGTGTCCTGCATTTTGTATGGCTTGGAGTCATGCCACTACCCGCCAATGTCAACCCCTGCTTCGGATCTCTTAGCTCTATTCAAATACGACCCGTTTGCTTCTTTTTCCGCATCAAAAGAAAAATACACACGATCTGCTTCGCGACCGAAGACGTGCCGGAGGAAGGCTGGAGTGGGCGAGGCATTATGGCGCTATTCCTTCATGGTATGGGTTTCTGAATTTCGATGAGGAGAAGAGGAAGAACAGCTGCGCCAACACGCCAAAAGAGTCTATGGGGGTAATCATCTCACCTTTGGTCTCACAGCCAGCTGAACACTTTAGCAACGTCGATGCACCACCAACATCTCGCAGGACAAGTACCTTTCCCACTGCGACCCGGAACAGCCTTTCATCTGCCTTGGACTGGTGATCAGCTGAATAAGCGGCTGCAAAGGAAAGCTCTGACATAGCTGAACAGCCCAAGCTCCACTGGCAAATGATGGGCTTTCATTTTGTATTTTGACGACACACGGGGAATCCCGCAAGCTACTGGCCGTTCCTCAAGCAGCTCCACCACAATAACCCGTGATCCCGCCCGGATCCCATCTCCTTCTTGCAGCATCGATTGCCGATGTTGTGAGGTCCTCATCTAAGCTCGACTCTTAAACCTGCTTGGCCTCCTTCCTCACGATGCGAGACGCTTATAGTCCAGTTTTCCTCGTTGGACGCCCGGGCATTCCTCCTCACCCGTGGCCAAGCGCAATGCAGCCCTTAGCATAAGTTTCCGTCCTGTATAACTTTTGCTCACTATTCCTCGATCATGATGCTATAGATGTCGCAAAATGGCCCATGGACGTGTTCCTCACCACGCGTCCACCAGGACGGCTTGCCCTTCACTACAAGTATGCAATCTCAATCATCCGTCGTGAAATCTGCTCAAACCGCCGATATTCTGGTCTCTATCTATTTGATATCGTATCATCGTAACATCAGCATGTTGTACACAAGAGACTATTCACCGCCCTCTGTACTTCATCATTTTTACCACTAGAACCATGGAGGATGTCACCAGCCCGCCAAGATTGTATGCCACCACAGAGGTTTCTGCGAGTCATTCTATGATTACTGATCCAAAACCTACCTGTCGAATATGTGGAAGGACATTAGCAATCAAACCCAACGTCGATAGACGTCAGTTCCTGGTGACAAAGCCATGATGTCTTGCCGAAAATCGATAATCAATAGCTTGTGTAACATCAAGCGTTATGAGAAGAATTGCATCGACTGTAAAGGTTTAAGCCAAGCCACCAGTAACAATGACGAAGCCGGCCACCCTGCCAGTATTCTGGCGAGCGTTCTCGTCAACAGCCCTAATACATATGAACAACAAAGAAGCGAGGATGTCTTCGCTTCTACCGTGGCACATCATTCAGATAAAGTAGCCTCCGACAAGACTATCGACTCCCTATTTGCTGCCCCAGAATTCGATAACCAGGATCTCAATCAGAGTGGTCTAGAGTGCCAAGAACATGGCATGTTGCCGATGCACAATGCAATTCTTGCAGATGTGGTCCAAAGATATTTGGGACATGAGCATGCCTGTCTAGAAGCCCTCTACAACTTTGAACTCAGTTCCAGCCAATGAGCACTGATGAGAATGCGCGTTCCTAATGCAATGGCATTTTTGACAGTTTGTACTAAACTGTGATAGAAAGCTGGCTGTAAGTCTTAATCTCTCATAGCTTGAGAAGTTTTACTGGCAAGGATTTCACTCTCAGCTACGAGAAGGTGAAAGGCCATCGACCGACTAGGATCAGACCTGACCAATTGCATGGGGGCATATTCCAAGGTTCGGAGAGGACGAATGAACTCACAGACAAGAGCTATAATTCATTGGAATATTAATTAGTTATGATTATTTGCACCAGTGTTGGCTTAGCAGGTGTTTTCCTCCCTGATACCTCTTATATAATTACAGATTTGATTTAAACTCACGAGTGTCTCAATTGCCGTTAACGGGATGAATAGAGGGCTCAAAGGCATTGTAGGTTCATTAACCGGTTTAATCATCACGTATGGACAGAGTTTGAGCCTCGGATTTGCCAGAACAACTGAGAGGTGCGCCGGTTTTCTTCGGTCTTCATCACACACACATTCCAGAACGTACTCGTAGATAGAACTTTCTTGACAACTTAATACTTTCTCTATGGCCTTGGTACTACCTTGGTGCTTTTTCCAAGCGCACCCACAAATCTGGTTTAGTCATGGAGTGAAAAACCTTCATAGGCTTTAGATTCCCGTCTAGCCCCCACAAGTCATTCCTGTTTTTGTGTTTCTCTGCATCAAGCGCCATGTTGAAGTTCCACAACAGATATGCTGAGATAAGACGCATCTCCATGTAAGCCAGGTTCTTCCCAATGCAGACCCTGGGTCCTGTGCCGAAAGGCAGGGAGGCATTGAGCTTGTCTCCTGAAAACTTCTCTTCCTCGCCCAGCCAGCGCTGGGGTCGAAACTTATCGGGGTCGACGAAGTTTCGATCCGAGTGTGTGGACACCCAAGGCGGAGTCGCCACTGTCATGCCCGCGGGGACGTAGTAGCCATCGATAGTGGCGCCTCCCGCAGGCACAATGCGCTGCTGACTTGCGGGTGAGGGCGGGAACAGTCGCAGCGCCTCATGAATGGTGGCCTCGAGGTAGCGTAGGTGACGCACTTTGTCCCACCGGATGTCCTCACGCGACGTCAGTGTCTCACGGACCTCGCAAATCAGGCGCTGATACACGTCCGGGTGGGTGCAAACGAAGTAGGTCCAGCCTGTCAGGGCAGTAGCGGTAGTGTCGGTGCCAGCGCTGATGAAGAGAGCCATGTTGAGAATGATCTCGGTCTTGGACAGTAGCTTCTTTGACTCACTGTTGAGGATGTGGTACATGAAGTCTGGGTGGTTCCGGTCCGGGTCGGCGAGACGACGTACCGTCTTTTCACGCGAGTTGTTTAAGTGGATGCGCCGCCATTCGGCCGCCCGTGCGGGTATGAGAAGACGGGTCATGAGAGACTCAAGCCAGGTGCCGGTGCCGGATAACCGGCGAATGCCCTGTGTCCAGGTCGCAGCGACAAAGACGTTGATGACTGAGGTAGACCACTCTGTGGCCGAGGCTTGGCCCAGGCAACCGAAGGGTTCGGCGAAGCACACGTCACCCATAATATCGAAGGCGAGGTAAGTGTCTCATAAAGGGGAAGTCAGTCAATGGTTACGCACGTATCGAGGATAGAAGAGTCCCGTCTGGAGCTTGCTTACACCAACTCGAGACGTTCACCGACTCGTTTTGAGCCGCCTTCTCTTCGAGAACGGAGATGAACTGATCGATCTGTCGGCTGAGCAAAAACTCGAAGCGGAGCAACGCGCTGTTGGTGAACAAATAACCCAGAGCTTTCCGCTGGCGAGTGTGGTCGGCATTAACGGCCAAACTCACGCCGGTCTGCCCGTCAGTGCTACCGACAGCGCCGAGAAAGATTGGACTCTTCTCCATCAAATGACCGCCTTTCTGTCGGGGAAGAATCAGCTCATATTTTAGTTCTGAAGGGAAACTGAAGTTTGGTTGGTTGTCGAACTAACGCGAAAGCCATAGATCTCCTCTCGTGCCTCCGGGCTGATGAAACTGAGCTCAGCTGGCGACACCCTCACGACCGGTCCGTACATTTCATGCAGAGACCTGTAGTAGGTGTGCTGGTTGCCTCTGACCAGCTCCATGGCGGCGGGTAATTCAGACACGCTGTTGATCCAAGGGCCGGGTACCGCACGGAGTGGGTGAAGAAATCGCCGATAGGCGATCTGTAAGATCCATCTGGCGGCAAGCTATGTGATTATGATAAGTCAGGCATACCTGTGTAAGGCCACCTGCTTGACCCAAAACTTACAATGAAGGCTACAGTCGTTCCGACCGAAACTTTCGACAATAGATTGGCAATCATAACGATCTGGGCGGAATAGGGCTCAAGTCTCGATGGCCTCCTTCTATCGGCAATGAGACCAAGCCACTTCAGTTGCTGCTTTAAATAAACGGTTGTTGCTTCACTGGGCACAATCTCGTACAATCTCGCCTATACCGGACCCAAAGCAGTTGCGTAGGCTCTCCAATGCCCATAATTCTGACCTATTACGTGAGACCAAGGTTGGGGGAAAGCTACAATATATAAAAACAAAAAGCCTCAGGCTTGGGTATATAATTGATACTGTTCTCCACCATGGTCACCTTTATCTCCTCTCACTCATGAGACTTACACGTGTAACGCTGCCTCTGAAGCTGCAGATGGCTACTTTGCAGTTAGAAGTCACAGGTACCTGAGGTGTAGTTCAGGGTGGAGTGGGGCATCCTGAAAGGAATCAAAGAGTCCGCCCATAGCCTCCGCCCCACTGCGGTCCTTGCCGTAGCGGGTCCGTCCATACATGACGGAACCTAAGCGATCTGGATCCTAGTCGACTCAGCTGACAAGCAATTGACTACTGCATTCTAGATGCAACCGAGGGAATTTGAGCACGTTTATTGTGACGGCGTGAAGGTTCTAGACTAGAGACCTCCCGCCTCTGACGCCAATTTCAGAGGGGTCACAAGGTTTCTCTCGTCCAGTCGAATTTACTCTACACTCACCGTACATTTGAAGCGAACGGGCCTGTCGCATTCTTTTAATGTACCTAGACAAGATGGGATACATACTTCATACACGTATCGTAGGAACTGATCGACTACCTGAGACCTGGCTGAAGCACTAGTCCGTCAAACCAATATAAGGCCGTTCGCCAGTGTCGTCGGTAGCCAGATCAGGATTCATACTGCCACAACAGCGGAAAGAGCAACATACTGCATACCTGGTATCTCAGCAGAAACAAATAACGCAAAAGCCATGGGAGACACCGACGAATGGGCAAGAGGATACACAGTGGTCAACGACACCCAGTACTCGGCGGGATTGTTTCTCTTAGAAAGGCTGGCAGTTGCCCCCGGCGAGCGCGTCCTTGATGTCGGCTGCGGACCGGGCAACCTTACAGCCCACATTGCTGACCTAATCGGGCCCGACGGAAGCGTTGTCGGTATTGACCCCAGCCCGGAACGTATTGCTCTCGCGCGCGAGAGAACGAGACCGAGCCTCAGGTTCCATGAGGGCCGCGCCGAGGATCTGTCGCGCTTCGCTGCTGCCAGCTTCGATGTTGTCTACATTAACTCCACTCTCCACTGGGTCCAAGACCAGCCTACCGCCGCCGTCGAGTTTGCCCGTGTGCTCCGGCCCGGCGGCCGTCTCGGCATTTCAGGCGGCTCTGGCGACTTCGTAGCTGCCCACGAGGTTATCAAGGCCAATGTACTGGGGCGCGAGCCCTACAAGAACTACCCAAGCCAAAGCGGCGGACCCAAGTTTCTCAAGCAGGCGGAGCTCGAGAGCATCCTGGGGGACGCTGGCTTCAGCGAGAGGTGCATCGTGGTGAACAAGATTGTCAAGACTGCCAAGGACGGCTACGCCATGATCGACTGGCTGGACACAAGCTCGTCAGGCAAGACCTACGGCGGCATCCCGCTGGAGTTGCGGCCGCAAGCGCGGGAGGAGATGAAGGTGGAATGGGAGAAGATCACCACTGAGAATGGAATTCACATGGACATGGAGCTATTGGTGACGGTAGCCATCAAGGACTAAGTTTGTGAGAAGGTTTCGCTGCCGCACAGTCAATGCACTCTATGGTTCTTTGAATGATCTTACAGACTTCCAGACCGCCTCGTTGTTACCTCGGCGTCGTTTTGGTCTCGATGAGTTCTGTTCAAGGCCGTCTTTCCCCTCCTCCAGGTGCCCGAACTACCTAACTGCTTATCAACTTGTCGAAAAAGTTGGTTCAATAAGAGCCCATTTAGCAACAGATAGCTACTGTTTAGAGAAGCTTTCGTGTCACGTCGCTGCTGATGCATGTCATTTGTAGGCCCTGGGTAGCAAAGCGTTGATTGTTGTGGGCATGTATCATATGATTATGGGACGAATCACAGCGGGATATCCCGGATGTCTCCTCTCCAAGTGATTGGATCCACCGTCAATCAGTCCCACACATTCATCCGACCACCCCCTCGTGAAACGAGATTTGTGGCTGGGAAAGGGAGGAGGGGTGTTATTACAAATGGAGCAGCATATAAACAAGCGAATAATGCATGGGGACCTTGTTTGGTGTTGACGCTATAACCAACTCCCACCTGCTTAGCCAAAGAGGATTAATCACCTTACGCTGCTTTACCTACGTTCAGCTAAAAAAAATAGCACTCATATCGACTGAACAATGGCACATCTAGTATCTTTGATTTATTGCACTCGCGATGTTATCTCCTCGAGAATTTACGTCAGCCTTCTTGCAATGGCTGCGCTGGAAACAAGAAAAACAAAAACCGATGCAGATGGCGTCTGTCATATCTTCCGAGGAGAAGCATACAAACCAAGAGCAACAACGACACACTGGCTCGACGAAATGTCCCTCCTCCTCAGATCCCGGTGCGTCCAATGACACAGAACAGCAACTTCAGCACGACTACAGGCTCACGGTACACTGGGATGAGCCAGAAAGCCAAGATCCAGAGAACCCAATGAACTGGCGACCAGTGGTGAAATGGGTCAACATCCTCACCATCTCGGTGATTAGCTTTCTAGTGTAAGTCAAATAACCAACCAATGCCTGTCTTTAGTCATCGTATATTCTCGGCAGAACCATTAACATTGCGACCAAGGCCCCTTGTGTCGTCAATGCTCGCGCCCGCAGTGCCGCAGGTCATGGCCGAGTTTGGCACCACCTCGAAGACTTTCGCGACATTCGCCGTGTCTATCTTTGTGTTGGGCTTTGCTTGCGGGCCACTGCTGTTGGCGCCGCTGAGTGAAATCTATGGGCGCGTACCGGTCTACAACGCCACGAACACGCTGTTCCTGGCCGCCACCGTGCTGTGCGCCCTCTCGCGCGGCGAGAGTATGCTGTTGTTCTCCCGCTTTCTGTCTGGCTTCACAGGTGTGGCCACCATCACCATCGGTTCCGGCACCATCGCCGACCTGATGCCTCGCGCCGAGAGGGGCAGGGCCGTGTCCGTATGGTCCGTCGGGACCATCCTTGGTCCCATGGTTGGACCCGTCATTGGCGGCTCCCTGACGGAGAACATGGGCTGGAGGTGGATGTTTTGGGTTATTTCCATTGTCGTAAGTCGCTCAACCCCTTGGTTCCACTATTTGAAGTTCATGACTCAGAAATAAGAAATAGATCGGGGTCGTCTCCATAGCCGCATTTTTTGTCCTGGGAGAAACGTACCCTCCCGTGCTGCTAGAGAAAAAGGCGGCGAGGCTTCGCAAGGAAACGGGAAACTTCAACTACCGGTCCAGCCTCGCGCCTGACTACACCCCCGGGGAACTCTTCAGGCACAGCATTGTCCGCCCAATGAGGCTCCTCCTCTGTTGCCCCTTCGTCACCATCATTTGCGCTTATGTCGCCGTCCTTTACGGCACACTCTATCTCCTCTTCGCTACCTACTCGTTCGTATTCTCTGAGGTGTACGATTTCTCCACCGTAGCCATCGGCCTCGTCTTCCTACCTGGCGGTCTCGGCACGCTGTTAGGCGCCTGTTACGTCGGTATCTTCAGTGACAGGACGCTCAAGAGACGTACGGCTGCAGGTAGGGCTAATGCGCCCGAGGACCGCCTCGCCCCTGTCATTGCGCTGCCTGGGGCTCTTGCCTTTCCTGCGGGCATGTTCGCCTACGGTTGGTGTGTTGAGAGTCAAGTCCACTGGGCCGCTTCGATGGCCGGCACGGCTGTCACTGGGTTCGGTTCGATCATCGTCTTTACGAGCATCCAGACATACCTTATAGACGCGTTCGAGGGGTACGCTGCCAGTGCTGTGGGCGCCAACGCGGTTTTCAGAGGTATTGCAGGAGCACTCATCCCACTCAGTGGTCTGGGTCTCTACGAAACCCTTGGGTGGGGATGGGGGAACAGCCTGTTGGCCTTCGCTGCGCTGGTGTTTGCCCCACTACCATTGGTTTATGGCATGTATGGCGCTAAGATTCGCAGCATGCCATGCAACAAGGTAGCCTTCTAGGAGTTTTTAACAGCTGTTCTTCACTGTATGTTACAAAGACCTTGCGCATTAGTTGGAGGACTGAGAGACCAGGCAGTATGTAAGACTGCACTTGAGACATAAAATTGCTGGACCATATCAGCGCATTATTGTTTTCTCCTCTCTCCTCTCTTGTTATATGTTTGTCTGTATGGATAACATGTGATTCCAATGATTTAAGCTATCAAGTTTGGTCTTAGTAATGTTAGACTCTGCAAACCTTGCTCTTGACTATAACTTGGGCGCACACACTTTCGCCTTCCCGTGACACGAACAGGTGGGGATTCTCCTTACCTTGCGTCTTTAACAGACACGTCCCCCCTTTTCACCAACTCATGATAGGTAATCTTTGTAACACCCTGACACTGTACTCTGGAAATCTGTCAACTTTCATGACTAAACCTCTGTCTCTTACAGCCGAGCTTCGTTCTGTGATGCTAAGTAAGGCCTAAACATGCTGATGAGCCCGCCGCGCCCAACGCCCTCGAGGTGGAGCTTCTGGAGGTTCCTTCCCGTCTTCCTGAATTCGATCCCAGTGGCCATCTCAGCAAGAACAATGACGGCGGTGATAGGAGAGGCGTCGACGCCAACCTTTTCAGCAAGGCCGTGCCAGCATACCAGCAGGTCAGCAACATCCTCCGAGATATTGCGATTCTCTATGTCGGCTGGGGCGCGCAGTTTATTGTGCGGTGGTGAGTTGCGGGCCAGGTCGACCAGGTCAGAGAATGCTTGGCCGTAGCATTCATTGGAGATATCAATGGCGCTCATGGTGCCTAGGCCGAACTTAGCTCCAATCTCCATGCGCACGCGGTCGATGGCCAGCATGGCATTAGCGACGGATCTTGTCAAGCCGTCACGGTACAACAGAAAATCGCCAGCGGTGTTCTCGATGCGGCCAGCGTTCATCAGTATCATCAGCGGGTGAAAGACGCCGTTGACGTTGGACAAGCAGACCTCGATCACGCTGTCACACCACCTGAGCTTTGTGGGGAAGATGCTCTGGATATCTTCGTAGAAATCTGGTCGTACGGCGATGTTGCGCCGCGCCGCGATAAAGACAACGCTCTTGCGACCGAAAACAAGCAGGTTGCCATCTTCCATGCGGCAAGAGTACGGCGACAGGTTGGTCTCGAGAATGTTCTCTGCCTCGATGTCGGCATCCTTGAGTAGTGAGAACAGATTACCCGGGATGGCGATGATGGTATGGCGTCGTAGGTCGTGGTGCTTCAGCTCATCCAGGAGTGTCAGCTGGCCGGTGGAGGGTACGGTCAGGATGAGGACTTTTGAGAAGGCTACAGCCTCGGTCATGTCAGTTGTGAGGCGTAAGTTCGTGAAGCCCTCCATCGCGCAGCTCAGCTGGAGGCGGCCTGTCTTCATCACGGCCTTGGCGTGTCGCAAGTGAGTCCGATGAGAGTATAGCAACGTCTTTGTCCCGTTATTCTGGAGGTCAGCGGCTAGGGCGAATCCAGCCGGCCCGGCGCCCAAAATTGACACGCTCGGCACCATTTCTTTTGCTCATGCGTCTTAGGTGGGGCTGAGTGTGTTGACGAGAATGAAGGCGAGAAGATATAGCAAAGGAAAAAGATGTAAAGGGAAACAGTTGTGTACGTGCCCCCGTTCTTCTAACCAACTGGCCGAACGAAATACGTCTAATTGATCAATAAATAGTAGGCCCATTGCGAGATCTCACCACGTCCCTTGGGCGCCACAACTACTTATGAAGGATAGAGACAACAGGCGATGGGGGTGAAGTGATACATCAGGTAGGCCGCGAGGAATCTTGGCTGCTCCCCTTATGCTCGATAGACGGAGATCGATCCAATCTTGACGGTCACGACAAGCCAAAGCTCGTTGACAACACACCTCAAAATAGCTATCAATGATGGTCGATGTGCCAGATCGTCACAAGGTAGGGGTGGGCTGTCTTGACTCCACACCGTTCATCCTAGGCGCGGCGCTAGAGTAAAACGTGTGCTACCCCATCAAGATAGCGTCGTTTTGCAATGTGACAAACCTTTGTACTCTGTACTTGTGGGCAAACAGACCAAAAACGCACCCTACCAGAGTCATATCGTGGCTTTCCAGCCACATAGTGGAGTTCCCTTTAACTGCGTTCTTCGGCTTTGAGAAAACTAGCTCAAACCCTCTCACCTTCCCCGTCTCAAGCAATACTTTATCCTTTTGCTCTCTAAATGCGGCTCATTGGCACACTCGGTGCTCCTCTTTCTCGCACATGTAGTGGTTCAAGAGGAGGTTGGAAGAAGTTGGAGCCAAGAAGCCAAGATTATGGGATCGTATGAGTGTCGCTTTACCACTGCCAGTTCTGTCAGCATCTGCCCTGGATTCGCGCCCTTAAATCAGCCTTTTTTTTTTTTTTTTTTTTCAATAATCAGCTTGTAAAAGGGGTCACTGAAAAGAATCACGTGCAAGTTTTGACTAAGAAAGAGGAGCCCTGCTCTCTAGCAAACTAAAAGTGAAGCGGACCCTAGCCTTTCCTCTTCTCCGTTCTACTGGGACTGGGTTTTCTCCAGTAAACCTGTCTTTCCACCTGTAACATCAGAGTTGGCGACGGGGACCCTGTTTACGTGATGTCACATTACCACACACCCTATGGCTGACGTAACTAAGCTACATTTTCCATCCCCGTCGATTGCTATCCAGCCCAGCCAAAGGTCAGAATCTAATATGGCCACCATTCGCGTCAATCACTGCTTGGCATCTCTCACGCATAGTCAATAGTTGCCGCGCGCAAAACCCATCTGGAAGTGCATCCCATGTCTCTCTAACCCAGCCGTAGAGGATCTGGCGAGGTGGCTGCTGGATATGCCCATAGTTGATCTGGATATAGTCCTTTTTCCAGTTCCAGCAAGGCTCTATTGGGTTAAGGTCTGGCGAGTATGGAGGGAAGTCGATTACCTCTATACCTCCTATATCCAGATCCTGAAGAGTGCTGAAAGCTGTATGTGAGCTGGCGCTATCCTGCATAAGGGCAAGCCTGATGCCAGTCTCTTGTTGATGCTGGTAGATAAAGTCACTGATGCTGGGGACTATATGCTCTCGATAGGATGCAGCAGAAATAGTCCCCTATCTGTCCATATTCCATACTATCCCTGTGCCCTTTCTATCACCTGCAAAGGAGCCCTAGAACATCCAGCCTGGCCTTTTTCTCGGCCTCTAGATAACCCACGTTGGATCTAGCTTTTTATCAGCTCGCCTTGTCATATAGACCTTCCTATGGTTACCTCCAAGGACCCAAGTCTCATCATTCCAGAGGATCCTCATCCAGTCCTATAGGGTCCAGCTAACATAGGCCAAAGCCCAGGCAAGCCGCTTTTGACGCGTATCTTCAGTCAAGATAGGCTTCTGTCTTGCAACATATCTGCGAAACCCTAGGCGGCGGAGGGTACTGCGAATCGTATACTCTCTATATATCCCATTAAAGAGGGTAACAGAGAGCTGGAGGAAGCTGGCAAGGCAGCCCTGCTGAGAAGAGGTCACATACTCAACCAGCTGCTCTTCTTCTTGCTGACTAAGGGCTCGCGGGCGCCCAGATCGCAGCTAGGCAGTTGACGCCTTTAGGGCTTGCTTGACTTGGGCAATAGTAAAGCCAGTCTGTCTAGAAATCTCGCGCCTATTATATCTTGCGTCAAAAAAGATGGTGCGTATACGCAGACGATCAGTATCAGTCAGCTGCTTTGTATGGCAACTAGCTGGCCGGCCGTAGCGCTTAGATAGGGCCATAGTGATAGTGATGGTGATGGTGATGGTGATGGTGATGGATAGGGGGGAAAATGAGCTAACAGCCAGCAGGTTGGCAGAAGTACTGCAAATGTTGGCTAAACCCGAAATAGTAGGGGGGTATCATTAGGGGACCTGGGAGGGATCTTTTACTTTGGCCTGGTACCATAGTAGGACCCCGACCGTCTGTCTCGCGTTCACAAGTCGTAAGTATTAGTCCTATGTAATGATCGTAACCAGCCCCTCAACTTGCACTATTACTTGCCACTTGAGAATACCGTAAGATTATCATCTTATAAATCTCTCTGCAAAGCCAATAGCACAACTGCCGAGTCACACCTTCGATATGGACTTGCTTAGCCGACTGCCTATCCGCGCTCCGAACTCATTTAAATGAGGGGAAGCTCATAGAATAGTCTCAACAAATCGAATTAAATATAAAAGGGCACTGATCCCAGCGATAAGTGAGTCATTGGAGCGACGAGTGTTAAGATTTGAATTGCCGGTTGCTCATGCCTGAGATAGATGGTGTGAAGAGTTTGATCCAGGGAATGACTCAATGACCTGGAATTGAATCAGAAGCAGATTCGTCGGCCTTGCGACGTATCCTCCTCGTTAAAAGCCAGGTTCTAAATTCTAATAAAGGACGCCTGATTTGGCTTGGAAAATCAACTGAGACTAGATCAGAACGACGATGAAGAGATTGAAACCACTTGAAGCACAAAATCGAGGTCAATTTCCCGTCAACAGCCTAGCTAGTTGAAAAGGTGGCCTCAAGACATGCCGCAAAAGAACAAGTGCCCCGCTGGAGATAGATGGAGTGATTGTCAATAAGCATATGATCAGCTTCATAGAGGTTGCTATGGGAAAACACTTCTGAGCTGACTGTGCCTGAGGAGTGTCGGAATCGACTTAAGCCGTGATCCATTTATTACTGGAGCCGGTCGCCAAGCTCCTCACTCTAACTCGACTTGGAGTTCTTGTTTAGTTAGGCGCACTAATCATAGCCATCAAAGTTGTCTCCCCAAGGAAGGTAGCTGTCAGCCTGTGCCGTATGCGGGGAAAGTGAGGAAGCATACTGCGTTGGATCGGGATCCTTCGTCAGTTCTCGCCTAAAATCTAACATGTCTTGCCGTTTCTTACTATTGGTAGATGAGAGAAGGATGCAAACGACATAGCTACAACAGGTATTTCGACAGTAACTAAAACGAAGAATATAAATACTATTTGTGGAAGATTAGTGGGACTATCGTAAAATAAGATAGTCGGCGCGCCTGAAGCACCTTGACGTCGAGGGAGGCAAGACTTGGGTTGCTCCAGAAATGAATTCCATGTGGTCAAAGAAGGGGGGTATCAAGCGGATAACAAAGTATAAAAGCCTGTCCATCTCCGTAGTTTCCAAAGTTTTGTTTTTCGCATCTTAAAAGCAAGTGATAGACATTTCAGCTATCTTGTTCATCCTCAATCTGTAAGTATTGAAACCTTTTCAAAATACTCAAGAAATTTAGGGTAAAACTCGAGTTAATTTCGACATAGGCTCTCTTACTCTTCCAAATTGTAAACCAAATCAAAGCATAATGCAGTTTACAACATTTTTTCTGACGGCGCTGGCAGCTGCCATTGTATCTGCCTCCCCGGTCGCCACCGCGGAAGTTCCAACTATGTTTGGCGGTGAAAAATTGACGGCACGCCAAATTTGGTGCACCGACTGCAAGAACGGGAGGCAAACCTGTTGCTCCGCCACACAATGCAGCTCCGGATACCCGTGCTGAAGGGTAAACTGGGGAAGAGATGAGCCAAAACATGGCTGGTTTCTATATATGAAGGCTTTTATGTACTATTACGCTATCACTCTTACATCTATAGGCAGCTTTTCGAGATGTCTTGTTTTGGCGATAGTAGTAACAATCTTACAAGGATATAGTATAGCAATTCTTGATCTTCTTGGTGACTTGGAAATTATTATGATGAACTGTTCTCTGCCAGGTGGGCATTGTATGACCAAGTCACCCATACAACCCGTGCTCAACCCTACAGTTTGTTATGAACAATATGCAGGCTTCCAGTGGGATTCCATTAGTTTATACATGTATCTGACTAGCGAGAAACAACTTCCTCTAGACCACTTACGATGGACATAGTTATTTGTTTCCACTTTTAGCTGCCAGTTGGTTAGCTCATTATCCTTTGACAGTTATTAGTTCCAACGCTCCCGGGTATACTGTAGCTCCTGCTCGCTCCTCGGGTCAGTATCTGGAGTCTCTTGGTTCCTGAGTTGCTGCAGATAGTGCTTGAGCCCCGATAAATCGAATATCGTCGTTCCGATATGCAGTAACTTGAGGATGGTGTCTAGGGTGGTGTCCACAGAGGTGTGTTTCGTGGGAATGTCTGTAACGGAATCAGTTAGATAGTCTTTGTACTCTGTGTTTTGTGCATCCTCAATATCTACGTCCAGAAGCCTGGAGTAGAAATCATTACCCCAGATTCTGGATCAACTGCCTGTCACCAATGTTGGTGCTGTGCCTCCACTGCGTCGCTACGCCATCTTGCAAACGCAAGCCGGCCAGTACCAGATAATATGGCTGGTACACGTAAATTCTAGGAGCGATACTTATGTCAGGTTCCTAAGAGTGCTAAAAAAAAGGGTCACAGCCAGTCCGGAATGACACCACTAACGTCAATACGCGCATCCTCTCTGTAATCAATCAGGCCAAGATCTTCGCCCTTGCAAACACCCATCGCGACTTCATTCTATTCTCCTCTGTCTCTCATTCGCTTATCCGTATTTTTATTGATTGTTTGTCAAATCATCTTTTGCGACGCGCCTCACCTCACGACCTCGTCGGCTATGTGTCCGTTGATCGGACTGGTGTTTCTCTCCTCTCAGATTGCCATTCTTTACGCCCAGAATGGCACTAATGTTTTTCGTGTTCCGGTCTGGATACGTATTCTTGTAGACAAACACATTCCCTATTATATGCCTCGAGAGGCGTTTTGAGTTCCAAAAGACTATCTTACTCAAAAATGTGAAGGGTACGTGATGAACCCATGTTTGAAGAATCGGTGAGCTCTTGCAAATGTATACCTGAATATTAGGCTAAGATTATTGAGGACAAGCTTTCCATGTCCCGTTCATATCATTTCTCCATACCACGATTTCCATTGTTGTAGCTCATAATGCTAATATCCAAGCTCAAGATTCCTGTTTGCGAGCACATGTTTGAGTCTGCGATTAGACCATCTCCGGTATTTGGCCTGGTAGCAATAATTCCATGCCCAAGTTCCATACCTTTGGGTGACCGCGCAAGACATTCAGCTCGATGTACGCACCGGCAATGAAGAATGCGTTTGCCAAATTTGCTTTACAGGTAATAGCATGAACATAGCGAACGCCGAACAGGCAAGTCACAGACCTTGACATTCATAACTTGACACAATCTTGAGCACTATCGAGATCCAGACGTTTCTTTGCAACTATACGCCGGTTAAAAATAATTGCTTTCGATCGTTTCCTCTATATACCATCAACCAGTCTCGGCAACAACATATTGTTGTACTCCCACAAGACAGTCGAGAAACCCGCAGAGAAAGCTGCGCCAGTATACCAGGTCGAGCGATGACCCTGAAGGGCACTTTGCTTCGAAAGGAAGCCGGCACGGAGCTCATCGCTCGTGACCCGGGGGTGCATCTTGCCGTGGTTTGCAAAAGCAGGGAAGGTAACGGTGCCGTTCGACTTGGGAATAGTACCCGCTGCGATCATGGTGTCGATGGACTGAGCGATGAGGGCCTTTATGCTTTCCCCGGTGTCTTCTTCGGTGCTGACGGCCGTGAACTGGAACAAGTCCTTGGTGCCTCCAATGTAGGCAATACTACCAACTTGCGAGGCCAGCGGAAAGATGGTATAGTTGCTGGAGCCAGGTGCGGGTGACCTATTAGAGTAGGCCGCGCTGATCTGTAACGACGGATGGCGGAGGATTCCGGCGTAGACGGTGGCGAAACCAAACTTGTCAAAGACCTCTTCCTCCGCCTTGTCCGTCTTGAACGGAGTCAAGCCCTCAGTGGTGGGCTCGAAGGCGACGAGGAGACGCCTGGCGTCGATGCAGGTCAGGTTGCCGTCCGCGTCGCGTACCTCCAGCGAAACACCCTCGTCGTCGCGTTGGGGGGTTGCAACAACAGTGCTCGAGTAGAGAACGTCATCGCCAAGGAAGTTAGCAACACTCTCATACAGCTCATAAAGACGCCCCGAGGCAGGAGTAGCGGCGGCCGCGGTGCCGAGCAAGGCGCGGACCATTGGGGCTCCGGAGGCCTGCATCACGAAGAAAGTGGGGACGTCCATAGTGTCGCCGAGGCCCATTGCAGTGGAGTCCCAGATCTGGGGAACGGCAGCCGCAATGTCGTACTTCTCGACGAAGTCACCGAACGGCATGGTCAGGTCCTCCGGAACGAACCCCGGCTCGGGGAAGTCCTCGAAACCAGGAAGAGTGATGTCCTCGTACGTCTCAAGAATGTCCAAGTACCTCTGCAGAGCCGGATACATGGCGTCAGGCGCGGGCGCCACCCATTCTTTGACCGGTTGGCCTGTCTTGAAGTCGACATAGTTATAGTTGAGAATGGTGAATTGCATCGACCCGCTTGTCGATACGTTCATACGCTTGGGGAAGTCAAATGTGTTCTTGTATTCCATCCACGCTTGAACGCCAACGTTGATTGACTTGTTCGAGACAGGGTCATAGTAGAAGGCCGTGTGGCCACCCTTTGACTTGAATTAGCAACAAGCTGCCATATTGAGGCATCGAAGCGAAAGGGAAAGGGGAAGGGTAACTCACGAGCTGACTGGCCTTTTCCACGACGACCACACTGTGACCATGGTCGCGTAACCAAACGGCGGCATGAGCACCAGCCGCACCACCACCAACGACGACTACGTCCCGGGAAACAATCTGGTTGCAGCAGCTCTCGCCAGCCATGGCCTCTTGGGCCAACAGCATGGCCGCACAGCCCAAGCCTGTGCGCATCCTGCTGCCGCGTATTTCGACCAAAAAACGTCACAGTCGGTGTTGCACCATACTGGAATACGTGGCGTTTGTGACTGCAGCAGTGTTACTGGGCTAGGAAAGTATAGCTGGTAATGAGACGCATTGCACGTTTACAGCGAATTTGCAGAATCACGAATCTTTAAATCAACATGCGCAACCTCTTCCACGCCCACCCTTAGGCTGCTGTTGAAAGAGAAACTTGGAACGAACGGCATATGGACCTTGCCCGAAAAAGTAACTGCATCTCGGTTGGGGCACTAACCAGCTTGGCCTACCACCACAGTCACCAAAGACCCCACCGTTCTGCACCACGCATCTGCAAGCCGGAGATTGACATGTAACTCATGGATCACAAGCAACAGCAAACTGCACGCTTTGGGAAGGTAATATTGAACCAAGAAGAGAGATGTATAGCAGCAATGGTCCGATTACTTTCAATGCGTCAGGGAGCTGCGAGGAAGGAACAGCTCCTCTTTAGCCACCGGATTCCAAGTACGTGCCGACCAACTGGCCGAGTGGGTTTGCCGAGGGTCAGATGCAGGGGCGCGGCACAGAAATTCTCCACCATCACACCCGTTTAACCGCATGCGACAACAACTTTTTGAAAATTCCGGGCAATTACTGAATACTACAGTACGAGCTTAGGTGATGCCGTTGGCGCTTGTCCAATCCTTCGTCCATGCCCCCCAGCTTTTGGGGAATTTGCTAGTCCTGGAGTGGATAAACGGGAGGAGCAGGAATCTTGAAATCGGAGGTCGCATCACGTTATAACTCACGAGGAACATGGTACGCATGTACATGGTAGCGCAGGGGTATGGGAAATAGAAGGATCAGAATGCACGCAAGACTGATATCTGATGATAATTGGAAGAAATCCTCTCAATGCCCTTGTCTGCAGCCAGGTGTTGAAGTCACAGCACTCAGTAGCAACATCGTAGGCTTCTTTCTTGATTATTACGACTTTCAATTTTATTTCGATATCATGGCTCTACGTTTATATATGCATGTGCCAACTGCGTTACGTGGCCAGCTGGTTTTCGCCTGAAGAGTTTGGCTACACAAGACTTTGCTTCCCTCCATCAAACCCTGGCCAGAGACTGCACAGCCCCTTCTTGTGTATGAATCTGGCTGTATTAAGGCACGTTCTCTCAAGCATGTTATATTTGGAGCTAAAATTCATATCATAGACCTTACTTGCGGGAGTGTTACGGATTGTCTTCTTGAGAGAGACATTGCCGCTGCGGCGGAGGATATGATGCTGAGCGGGCGGCCCTATGGGGAAGAGGCTCGGTCTTCTTGCTAGCTGGTGTTTGGTCATTATCTGGTTGCGAAGGTGCGACATCGTTAGAGGACATTTCAGTTTGTTAATTTCTTGATTAGAACAATTAATCTCAGCATCCGACCTTAAGGATAGGCATTGTTGAATCTGATTGGTGTGATTAGCCAATTGTGCGCAAACTTTGAGAACTTTCGAGTACTTGCCTGCTCTGCCCTTATCCCTTGCGTCTGAGTCGGTCTTACTGATGATACGCTTAAGGATAGCCGTAATTAATACTGTTTAGATGGGCTTTTGAATGGTTAGTTTAAAATAAAGAGCATAAAAATAAATTTCATTATGGTTTGGTAGTTGTTCTGACTATCTGTATCGGTTGCGGATTGTCGGCTGTCTGAACTAAATGATTAGAGGTGTTTGGCATGGAAGGAACAAAAAACTTTGAGTGTGCATACGCGAGGGCAATCTTGATAGTAAAATTATATTTAGTGAGTAGCTGCATGAAGTCGTTGGACATTTTCACTCAACCCTCATCATCTGGTCATCTAACGGTCAATAATTACATTGCGCATCATGTACAGGTTGACGGAGAGTCGCTGGCGTAAGACACAGATCGTAGACGACCAACACCGAACAAGATCAGGAAACGTGCTTCGAAGCCGGCCAACAATAAAGCCTGAAGCCGCTTAATGTCAGCTTTGCCAGCTGAGGGGCAAGGCGTGGGATGGGGTGGAGGGAAGGGGACACCTCGGAGGGTTTCATTTTTTGCCCGAGGACCAAACCCAAGCGACTCAAACTACTGTTTCTCGCAGTCTTGGACGATCTTTTTCTTGCCACCATTCCAAATAGCCCACCGAAAGACATGCGGGAGTCAATTTCGACGTGGCCCATGTTTCTGGTACACATTAGACGAGCGTCGCAACCAACCCGAAATCGTCCGTCGCCGGTTTACTAATGCTCTTGATACTGGATTAGAGGGACGTATGGAGGGTATGGGAGTTCTTTCTGCAAAATGCGCGCGGTTACGACGATAAAACTGAGTAAAGTCGGCGATGGCAATGAGCCAGCTCGAGCGAAAATGGCAAGCGCGTGGGCGCGGGAAGCTTGTTCAGCTAACTCACGCTTGCGCCTCTAAGAGGTCGACTAACGGCTGCTCACTGATTCCGACGGGATTGTGCCTATTTGAAAACTCTCACCGGGATGTAAAAAGCGGCAAAGTTTGGCTAAATCAAAAAGTTGACGAGGAAGAGCAAACAGCCCTGAAAGTGGTTCATGGCACGACACTGCGTTGTTAAAATTTCAATGACCTCTCTTAGTTAGTTATCTTGGGATGGCCACCATTTGAATTTGATTGGTTTGTCTCTGGGATAAGCGGGTGAGCACAGCAAGTGAGCAGCAAAGACAGCTAAGTAGATCATAAATGTAAGTTAGCATCGTAATATAAGAAACAGCACTGATTACCGACTGTCCGACCGTAGAAATATCACAGAATGTTATCGCTCCTTGGATTAAGTTGTATTCAGTATGGTAAACGGTCTGTTCGGAAACACCAAGGATCAAAGACACGGTTTATTTAAGACGAAGCTTCTTCATTCTCATATATTAACATCAGAGCCAAATCAAGAGACAGTATTGGTCGAACGTTGAAACGTACGATCGTCCGCCAGGGTAGGAATAGACGTAGCTGAAGCAGATATTGGCATCAGCCCATGTCGACTACACCATAGCGCCCACAGCGCCTCCCGTCCAATTGCAATTCATAAAAGGGCCAGCGCGGGTAACGCCGGAGCATTCGGCGTTGAAGCCATTGTGGAATTTGTAACTGGAGACGGCAGCTTTGGCGTCTAAAAGGTTCTATTAGAAGAAGAAGTGACATAAGGGAAGGCGATATGTGCTCACGGTAGGAACAGTAATTGTTGTTGTGGGCGATTAAGGTGATGATGACCTCGGTCACGGTCCAGGGGTAGTCTTCGGCGGCAGATTCTCGAGCGGCAATAGGGTTCGTGGCAGCGGTCATGGTGCTGGCTAGGACAGAGACAATACCAACGGAAAACTGCATCTTACTACGTAGAGGAGAGGAGAGATGAGCGATTGTAGGATGCAAAGAGAGAAAGGCGTTAAGACCAAACAAATCAGTTGATTGATTGTAGCGAGTTGAGTGCCTGGATACATGGCAGTATGTCCTTCATGACAGAGAACCAAGCTGTAACCCACGTCTAAACAACGGCTATAGTCGTGCTTCATGGTCATTTGGCGCGTCTGCGAGCGTAGAATCTCAGCATTGTTGGTTTGGAAGCCGGCGAAACTGCCGGGAAGTAACAAACCTTGAGTCGCTCTTGCGGAAAAGCTGGCAGCGCCATCACTTATCCGTCCACAAACTCTAAACGCTGAAGAATGCTTCGTGAATCTCAAAAAGACGACTCGCAGGGGCCAAGCTTGCGGAACAGATGTGCTCATTACTCGACTACAGCATTTGCGCGACAAGCCAGAAAGCTTGTTAACCTTGACCTTAAAGCCTTGCTGGGTCCGCAGAATAGGGTGGTAATTTAGCAAAGATATCAAATGATGGCCATTCGTCGCCTTCCTCTTTGCCTTGTTCATCGCCCTCTAGTTATGAGATATTATGGATAAGTTCCCTCCGGGATATGCCAATGCTTGCAACGCAGGCCGGATCGTTGGGGTCGTTGGTGTGTTCCACTTCATCGCCGTGACGTTTGTTTCACTTCGTATCTACACTCGGCTGGTCATTCCCAGGGCCTTTGGAGCCGACGATGCACTTATCATTCTTGCCATTGTATGTTGATCATTTTCGCTTGAAGATGGACTTGGTTTCAGATTTCGGAGGATTACTGACCTCTATTCATAACAGGCTCTCGCCCCGGTGGCATGGATATGTTTAGTTCTACAGATACCCCACGGCCTTGGGCGCCATGATCTAAAGGTTTCGACCAAAGACCGCATGGATTTCGAACGCATCGCCTTCTGGAAAACGGTACTCTCCGACGGTGTTGCCATGGGACTACTGAGAATTTCCATGGCAACCAGTCTATTGCGACTAAACAGAGACCTGAACTGGTATCGATGGTCGTTGTACACTGTCATAGGTAAGAAATATTACAATATCCCCTCCGCTTGTTCCATAATCGACTAAATGCTCGTTCTGAGCTAGGATTCGTTGTGGCGTATTCAATCCAAGCGATCATCTGGCTGTTCGTCTACCGTACTCCGTACTCGGGCTGGTGGGAGTTTCAGTGGATGAACCCCTTTGACCCTAGGTGTTACAACTTCACCATCTTCTTCAATCTCACGTATTGGAATATTGGTGAGTTGACCCGAACTTCATTGGTGAGTCAAGAACGTAATGCTAACAAAGGTGCGTGTAGCTTGCAATATCCTCACCGATATATGTCTGGGAGCTCTGCCAATTCCCGTCATCTGGACCCTGAAGATGAAACTACGAGTGCGTCTCTACGTGATTGGCATCTTCAACCTAGGGTACTTGTGAGTCTACCTGGAAACCAGACGCGCTGAGCGTTGCGTCACCCGAGATCAGTTAAGCTCAACTGATACCCTTTCTTATACCCAGTGCCGTCATCATGGGCATCCTTAAAGCTGTCTTCATACTCACTACAGGCGGCGACCCAGACAACATCTTCAATTACTGGGTTCACTTCTGTCAAAAGTAAGCTCCGTTACAAGATCGTTCCGCGTGATATCCGCTTTGCTTCTGAACATCGGACTGAGTTCTCCAACGCGAACAGCCTCCAGCTCAACATAGGCATCATAGCAGCATGCGCGTCGTTCCTCAAACCACTACTCGAATGTCTGTTCAAGATCAAAAGCTCGGTTGCTTCCGATACCCGCGACCTTGACTACAATCGAAGCAACCAAACGCCCTTTGGTGCTGGTGCTTCTCGCGGCAATGCGTACCCAGCGAGCAGAAAGAAGAAAATCAGCTTGGAACGAAGCTTATATGATGAGCTCGAACTGTGTACCAAACACGATCTTTGTGTGGGCGAACGACAAACAGTTTCGCCTATTGGCGGCCCAGAGCCTCAGCTCAGACGACGGAGGCCCAGGTGCGTCGAGAGAGGCGGTGAACAGCTCGCCGGCTTGTTGCAGAATTCCACTCGTCGCAAGTGAATCGACTTGTGCACGATCCACCAAAGATTGGTTTACAACTAATTAACAGAGGGCTTGTGTCACGAGCCAGAAAGGGGCATTGGGTATTTAGGGGGTTAGAGTGTCTAGGAAGACCTGAGATATGGCGCTAAGCACCGGTGCCCACCTATAAGAAGGCCAGCTCCCCAGTAAGTAACTGGGAGAAGGCCAGAGATGAATGCAGTCATCAGTTTACACCTATCTTGCCGTTGACCTTCTCACTTCGTACCGCAGCCCCTGACAGCTTGTTGGGTTGAGTCTAATTCTAGCTCCTTCTTGAGTATCTTCTCACCTTGGGGGTTTTCTCGGATTTTTCTTTCATTCAGTTCTTACTCTCTTTTTGTGACTACCTTGCATTATAGTTACTGTTTTTTGACACACCCTAGAGACACTTACAGTCCCAAAAAGTGGCTAATAGCAGTTGCTGCATATGTAATCGGATGTGAGCAATACAGGAAGCCGAGGAATAAAAGTCTGATGTCCTGCAAAACTCCTGAATCGGCATTGAATAAACGAAGGTTCGCTAACTTTATGTGGTCTTCTGATATCACGCTATTCCTGCAGTAAGGGAGCGAAATTGGCCATAGCTGCCTAATATTGCGAATCCTTTGCATCAAGTAACTGTACAAAAGTCAAAGCGAAAAGGCATGTTACGCCGTTGCACATGGCTGAGTTCAGGGCCTTTGAGAAGGGAAATCGATGTTAGGTGAGTGAGAAACCGTGGTGGTGGGTGTGAAGTGCTAAAGTTGCGAAGCATTCGGATGAGTCGTGATCGGAAACTGGGAAGGCCCGGCTCTTACGGGAATTAGTCTTCAACCTAGGTTAAGGGCTCGATCTTCTCGATTTATATCGCTAGTTGCTAATCGCCTAGCAGACGTCAGCAATGCACAAATCCATCGGAAAACTGCTTGGAACGCTTTTCCGGGCCGCCAAACCTCTTCTGGCTGGTTTTCTGATGCCGGATCTAATCTTTTCTCCAAGCCAAGGTCATTCAATGTTTCTATTTCAATCAGTGGCTGAGGCAGACCGGAGTAGGTATAAACCGTGATCAAGGCCAGCTTTGTGCATATTTCTGGACTTCCCAGAGACTATGCCCAGTCGCCAGACTCTGTTGCTAGACTTACCTAATCGGATGGATACAAGCAACCCGTTGAATCTGTAGCGTCTTGTGGCGAGATGCCTCCAGCGATTGGCAGTTACCGATACGAAACGAGAAGATCAGGCCTTAAGTCATCAGGTGTTGATAAGCAAAAGGAGGAATATTAGTCACGGTTATCGCTCGCACAAGAGCCCTTAGTCCCCGACCTTTGGATACAACGTAGCCGCATGGCGAGTTGTGGAGGTTGAGAGGCGTCGAGATGCGCGCGCCATATCCCCGATGACGCACATGCATGCTGCACAGCGCCGCGAACGGTCTCCTGGAGCAATTATGGGCGCTGCTCCACCCGAGTAGGCAACAGCTGCTAGCTGGCAAGTAGGCTTTTGCACCCCGCTTGCGATGCGGTCTTGCGTTCTTCTCGGCGTGATTTCCTGAGGTCAATATGCCTTCGTCATCAGCCATAGTATCCGTGCCGATTTGCCTTGGTTCATTGCTAGAGCGCTGCAGACCCGTCATGTAACTAAACGTTCATCTCTCCACCATTGAAACACGTCCTCGAGAACCCATCAACCCGCTTGCCAGACCCCGCCAATCGCCGGTCGATTCGAAAGCTACAAGGTTAGCTGAAGTCAAAGTAAGACCCTGATATTCACCGAGTCATCTCTCTTAAAAACGCCGTTCTACGATCTGCTCCCATCTCCCCCGCACCGCAGCGCGCACAGATTCGGTACCGGCGTCCCATTGGTCGCGGGGCCGAGTCCTTCCCAAAGAGGCAGCCAGCAAAGAAGACCCATTTGGATCCACTCCGGTCTGAGCGTCCGGCCCGGGCAACCATCGTTTCAGTGGGAAAGTGGGGGTTGACGGACTGCACCTGCCAGTGAGTTGAGGCTTGCAGTTCCTCCTGCTCCGTGACGAAAGTGGTCTTAGCTTCGTGGTTGCTAGCACGCCATTCGCCACTTCTTCCGAACCGCAACCGTCGCTGTATCCCCAAAGTATGTCGAACGCAGGCAGAGACGAAAGCAGGAGGAGGAGGCGGGCAAGGCAGGATGGGCGGTGCCTTCATATTCTTATCTTTTCCAGCCGGCGCCAGATCTAGCATCATTGGCTTCCGGCCGACTAGTGGTTTCCCTGAAGAACATGTGGTCTGTCTAGTTGGTAGGACCTATCAAGACAGAACATGACACTCGACTTGTGTTGTTCTTGCCTTTCCTTCCATTTGGGGAGCTCAGCTTCCTCGGTGGGAACGGTACATTAGATAATCAGTGCCATTATTTAAATCAAGCTGGCAACACTTCTCACCTTTGATTCTCTTCATCTACAACATCACAACAATCAACCCTAACAAGCACACAGCTCTGGCGAAGATCAATCAAGCAAACCAACCCTTTCAACTCTGCACAAGCAAACCCCCCACACCTTACCAATTTATCAACATGGGTGGCTGTGGATGTAGTTCTTCCGGCGCCTGCGGCTGCGGTGAGAGCTGCTCCTGCGAAGGCTGCCCCGTAAGTTTGGCCCGATCGATTGCATCATCCGTGGCGGTGATTTGGTTTGCTGACACACCTTCAGCACAAATAAGCAGCGTCAAGTCAAGATCGTAAGATCCTCATGGTAAATCGGTGAATCTTTGGGGTGTGTGGGAAGGACCGGGTCCATGAGCATGAAGGATTGCGCGACAACGTAACGGATTCTATTCTTCTACTTCTTGGCACTTCCCTATTGTGATTAAGTGGAGATTCGTAATCGCAAGTTGACATTGATACATCGTTGATCTCGTCATCGAATGCCGCAAACCGTGACTGAGTGGTGTTTTTTGTAATGCGGTAGCATATGTCGTGATACTGTCATCGGTGCAACGCCAGATCTATCACATCATGCCCAAGACGTCTTCTACGTCGTCCGTGTATGCCGCTCTCCAGTTTCCCCCGTCCCAGGTCCGCTCGTCGAACAGCGATGGCGTCTTCAATGCAGCTGTCCTACCGTCTCGCTTGCCAATTTCATATGCCAGCCATCCCAAGGAGCCGACAATCCTCGCAGCATAGAACGAACTGTCTTTTGTTAGTTTTCTCTCGGCGTCCGATCTGTTGCCAGCCTTCCAGTGTCTTACGCAGCCAGTAGCGCCCAAGCATATCCCCATTTCGCAAGTCTGCACCATCCACGGTTCTGGGCCCACGCCTCGTCGCAGCTCCGCACAAGATACCAAGGCCTCTCGCTGATGTGTTGAGGATCGGTGAAGTCGGGCCCATTCTGCGCCGCGGCGCTGCAGGCCCACAGAACGGCGAGGAAGATGTCGTATGTGAGATTCGTCCATCGGGCTTCATATTGCAGGGCGGCTATCGTGAGACGGGCAAAGAAGATTGTCGCTCCAAGGACCGCGGTGGCCATGTTCGATGTCGTCAGTCTAAGGAAGCGAGGGCCGGGAAGTCAGCATCTGGGTATTAACAAGACGGGCGGCCGAGGGGGGGGCACAACGACCGAAGCCGTAACACGCACCTTTGACTCCATATCAACGGGATCTCTGGAGGTTCCTCGTGGTTGGCATAAAAATAAATCCTCAACCGCGGGTTAGAGCACCACCCTTCTTCCCCGCCGTTCCTCCATAGCCGCGATCGGAGACGGTCCGGATACGCCACGCCAAATAGCACGAGAGCCGCGACGACAACTACGGCCTCAAGGCACAGCAGTCCAGCGATCAGGTTTGCATGGCCGAGAGGTCGGTCTCGTTTCTGAACAGAGGTCAATTTATCGATGAAAGCCATGGCGGGTGGGAGAAACCGGCCGTTCGGGCAGCGCAACCGCGAATGAAGGCGCCATGGCGTTCAACGGCGCCACACCCGCGTCAAGATATGGCATTTCCCAATGACCCTGGAAAGACGACAAGGTAGGAGAGAATGCCTCAAATGTGCTCGTTTGGGAGCGGGGCGTGCTGTGGTTTTACGTCTTGCGAGAGCACGTCGTTCGGGAAGGGACGGTGGAGCGCGGGGAGGCTCTTGATGTTCATGAGGGGATATTGATTAACTTGCTCATTCTTGCGCGTGTTTCTGCCTCTCGCAGCGCCATTTGGCAGGCTGCGTCTTCCCGTCTGATATATTACAGGTACTAGGCTGACGCCAAGAGATCTTTGATTAACGGAAGAAAGAAAAACACAAATGTGCAGTTCTTCTCGTTTTCCTGGGTCCCTCTTTCCGTAGGCTCTCTCCCTGCCCGACCCTGATCATAAGCTTGGCGGTCCAGCCCGCATTGCCCCTCCATAATTTGAAGTTTGAAGAGCAGCCACAATCCTCTACATCTCTAGAACTCGACATCATACCTCTCACATTGGTTCTGGCCACGTCTTCGTGAAAGCTCGCTTCGTTTTGATGCCCTACGGCGGTTACTCTCTACAATCTCCTAGTACAATTCACATGTGACAGTGGTGTAGCTAAAATGGGCCAGAAAGCGGTAAGCTCTTGTATTTTACAGAGACTTTAGTCGGAAGAGTAATCAGATTCTATCTCAAGTAGCTAACGCTTCTGAAACGCTGTACCGCATTGTATTGATGCCTCTATGACTTCCGTATTCATCGATCTGCCCTTGCTGGAAGCAAACATCCGCGATCACCATTCCATAGTGCCATACCCCACGTGTCTTCCTCTCACATACAGTGAAACTGGTCTTCCGTCTCTCTCTTCTCCCTACACCGACTATTCGTGGTTCGTAGGTTCGTCCACTCGACACCTTGTTGCTAGTGACAAAAATTAGCTGCTTTTGTCCAGATGTCATATGGCGTCTGTAGGGAAGAAAACAAAAGACTTACTGCCGAACCCGTGGATTCGCGTTCTCCAAACACGTTGCATTCTCCCAACCTGGGAGCCTAAGCAAACAAGCGTATCATATACCCAACCCATTACCGGTACCAAGACGCCGTCACGACACCAAACTCCTCGCGCTGCCTCCTCAGAAGCTCGTCCCTCTTGCGTCTAGTCATGGCAGCCTCTTCCTCTTCAAAGTAACCCAGTGTAACGCCCAACTAAGACGCAATAACCGGCCTTGGGGCACCTCCCGCGCAGAGCGCCAACGCGCTAGGCACCTGCCTGTACGCGAACTACAGGAGCTCTGCCGTGAAGCGCGAAATGTCAAACCGGTGGAAACTGTGATCGTGCACGCCGTTACCCTTGAGCATGTGGCAGCGTGTACGATAGTACGCCATCGTGGCCCAGACGTAGCTCCGCGACGCGACGCGCGCCGACTCGGCCGTCATCCAGTCGAGGTAGCCCGTTAAGTGCGGGATTATGGAGGCGGGCACGCTGAGGACGCGCACGAGGCCGACGAGCCGGCTGTGCGAGCGGACGCGGACGATATTGAGGCGGTCGTAGACATAGCTCGGCGGGCAGGTGTTGAGCTGGCGGAGGCGGTATATGATGCCGCCGCCCTCGTCTTCAGGGTTGGCGGTACTTCTGAGGGAGTCGGAAGTGTGCCAGTAGAGGTCCCAGTGAAACTCTTCGGATGACAAGCCGTCGGAGACCATGAGCTCGTAGGTGCAGAAAGGGAAAGCCGGGTCGTCAGGGAGGGCGCTCGCGTATGTATGCTTCTTGCGACCGAGGTATATCGGGAGCGGAATTGAGATCATGATGTAGAGTGAACCGACTTCGAGCTTATCCATGATCAGGGACGGATGAGTGAAGGGTGAGTAAGGCGCCGCTGGGGTTTTCATCGTGGCCACCATATTTGTTGCTGGTACACAAATCTGGGATGAAGCTGAAGTTGCGTTCTTTCCACACAAATGAAAAGAAGGCGGGAGTAGAATGATGTCGGTAAGGGAAAACAAGTTTTGTGGGTGGTGTTGGAAGCGGACTTGGAAGGTGCAGAAGTACAAGAGTGGAGTGGGGCAAAAGGAGTAGGAAGTGCTGAGCAATGCTGTGGCATAGGAAAGCCTACGTGAGCTACTGAGTCCAGGGGTCGGCTGGAGATAATTCATCAATGTTTTAGTGGTTCTAGCCGGAATCTGCTGGTTTCTGTCGAGTGAATTAACCCGTGGGTCCTTAGAAGTGACACAAACAACGAAAGGAAAAAAAGATAAGGCCTTTTGTTATAGTCGCGATCCTAGCCTGAGACTTGTAGGACATGAGCTGGTCAGAAATAGATTCAGCCAACATGAGTCTGATAACAATATACTTCTGATTCTTACTGGTTAAGGTAGTTGAAGTTGAGATAGATGTTAGTCTTCACGGCACAGACAAGTACCATATCTAACAAATACATAGGACATAGCCTCACCTACACCATCGCCGTAGATAGTAAGATGAGTAAACATACTGGAGTCTATCAAATGAGCATGAGGGTCACCGTCATTCTGCGCCCACCCACTAGTGATGGCCCTGTTACCCCTATTACCGTGGCAAGGCAAGTGCTGAAGAGTGATGGCCATCGTTTTGTCAACAGGACGGCACAATAACCCATGACACTGACTTAATGGAGAGATCATGCGATATTCAAGCTGGCTGCAGGCAGTAGTCTGCGCCACATAGTGGGTGTAGTGCAATAAGAATGGAACTTGTCGGCTGAGGTTTGGAGTCTGACAGGAGGTGGCAAGGAAATTGCCAACAATATCAAAATTGAATGCAGTTGGCAGAAACCACATTCAAAAAGCCTAGCTGCTAGTAATTAGCTTTTGGTGGGCATATATGCTCAGGATATATAGATCTAACTCCTATTAGCAACTACAAAATAGATATATCTATTTCTATTCAATACAGCTAGCTCTTCTTACCTATAATAATAACGCAAGTATCTAGCCCAGCTAATAAAGAAGAAATAGCTAGAAAACATATAGGTCATACAGTTGTGTGTAACGAATGGGCACTGTAAACAAATGGCTCTTCGCCCCTCTCTATCCGCCACCGGTTCGTTGCCTCTAACACCCTTGGCAACCCATCAAACAACCACCCCCATTTCCTTAGAAACCCTTCCGACATCTCCCACCCTGTGATTTCCCATGGCGGCGACCACGCAATAATGCCGCGTCGCTCGACCTCGTCGTCAGGAAAGCCCTCGTACAGCCCGCCGATGCAGTCGGCCCACAGCTCGTCCTCGTCAAAGGTGCCGGTAGCCCGGATCAGGCAGTCTCTTGCCTCAGGACACGGGAACATGTCGATCCAGTCACCGTGCGGCACCGTTTGTTGAATCTGAGTGGGCAGGAGTGTTGGAGGGAGCAGTTCGGGCTTGGAAGGGTAAGGGATGACGTGGGTGACTTCCTCACTGCAGTCGAGGGGCGTGACGAGGATGCCCGAGATCAGAGTGCGGTTGACGGCCAGGGCGCGGAGGACGTTGAATTGGAGGAGTGTGATGAGGTGGTCTGGACAGAGGGGGAAGACAATGCTAACCGACTCTTTTCGAGGTTTATCTGGCAGCAAGGGACTTCTCGCATTGTACAATTGCTTCATACGGGATGCTGGGACGATCGAAATGGATTGTTTCTCATTATCCCAGCATTCCACCAGCGATTCTGGTTTGGCCAGTGTCCTGGTTGTGTCACTGGATGCTTCGGCTTTCTTTCCTAGGGCTTTGCGTTTCCCTAATGGACTGTTAGTTTCGACAATTGCATACCCCTTGTTCCGACTTGCCCTCACTCCTGATTTGGACGAAAGCGGGAACACGGCCTTACTTACGGTATGCCCTCGTGTTGAGTCTAGTCTGTGCCCGTCTGCGTTCTGCGGCATCCTTGGTCCCGGTCCAGTGGTCTTCTCTTCTTATCGCCTGTACGCGATGAGCATGTCATTTCGTCTTGATAATTGAAGGTGGGCTGATATATACCTCAGCCAGTTGTGGCATCGAAGCGAGTTGGATGCGTGGTGCCGTTGAATTTGTGGGCTGATAGGTACTGATCATGATGCCAGTGTACGTTTTCATCGCGGTAATAATAAAAGTGATGTTGAATGATCTAGGTTTCCTCAGACCGGCCTAGGCGTTCCATGCAGCCTGCTCACCGTGACGAATCTCGAC
Source organism: Colletotrichum incanum (assembly GCA_001625285.1). Lineage (NCBI taxonomy): Eukaryota > Fungi > Ascomycota > Sordariomycetes > Glomerellales > Glomerellaceae > Colletotrichum > Colletotrichum incanum. The sequence goes on along the minus strand of LFIW01002614.1, from coordinate 168,706 downwards.
ACTCGGGAACGGAGGAATAGATATGACCTGTTATTCCGCAGCTGAGGCGCAGACAAACAGGGGTTACTGGAACAGCAAGATGTCATTAGTCGCTATTAGTTGTCTAACTATAGCAGGTCTAGCGTCATGCAACCTGCTCACATTGTAAGCCATGGGTCACAAGCTTCAGTATTACACATGCACCACTTTGATTCACAAACGCAACGTTGTGATTCCCCGAGGGTGGCTAATCTGGTAGCTAGAGATATGGCAGTGAGCCCTACGCTTCATGCAGCTGGCTCACTCACTCACTCGATTCTTCTATTGGTCCGCATCTTCAATATCTCCGAGTTGGATGTGACATGATTGGCCCAAGGGTCATGCAGCTTGCTCACGATATCTGATGCTCGGAATAACATCCAAAATGCAAGCATCTCGGACACTATTCAATAAGAGCACTATAAAGATCGTAGCAGCACCTCAGTTTCAACGCATCTTTTTGTATCATCAAAAACGTAGACCTCATTCCAAGACGTTGAATATCTGTTTCTTAGTATTACACACCAACATATTTAACTCAAGTACTCGGTTGAACATGGCATTCCATCCCGACACTCTCCCCGATCTCAATGGCGCAGTATTCATAGTCACAGGTGGAAATTCCGGCATGTAAGTTTGCCCTCTCCCCTCTCGTCACGAAGCCCGAATCGCTGGTCTTACCAAACCACAGAGGATACTACACCGTTGCTCACTTAGCAGAACACGGTGCTCACGTTTACATGTGCGCCCGATCCCCAAAGAAGGGCGCCGAAGCCATCGCCAACATCAAGAAAATGCACCCCTCGGCTAATATCGACCTCTTGCAAATGGACCTCATGGACCTCGCCAGCGTCATCGCGGCTGCCAAGCACTTCCTTACCCTCGAAACGGGTCTGCACGGACTGGTCAACAACGCAGGCATCATGGCGACGCCTTTTGAAATGACCAAAGATGGCCACGAGGCCCAGTGGCAGACCAACTACCTCGCGCACTGGGTTCTGACAGAGTACCTGCTTCCTCTGATGCTGCGTACCGCCAAGACGCTGCCTCCCGGCAGCGTGCGCATCGTCAACCTCACTTCATCCGGCCACTTGAGCGCACCAAAGGGCGGCATCAACTTCGAGGACCTATCGCTTAAGGACAGCGGCCCGTGGCCGCGGTACGGACAGAGCAAGCTCGCTAACATTCTGCACACCAAGACCCTACACAAGACGTACGGTCCCGGCTCTACTAGGGCGCGGAACCGAGAGGGCGAGATCTGGGTTTCGTCCGTACATCCAGGTGTGGTAAAGACGAATCTCGCCACGTCGGTGGGAGAGTCGGGGTGGGGGCTGGTGGGTATTCTCTCGGTCTTACGCATGTTTGGATTAATTTGGCCTGCCGATAAGGGGTCGTGGACCAGTCTATTCTGTGCGGCGAGTCGAGATATGAAGGCGGACCAGAGCGGTACGTATTTGGAAATTTTCCGGCGGTTTGGAGAGCCAAGGTGGCAGAGCGGTGCGGCGAAGGACGAGACGCTTGCAGATAGATTGGAGGAGTGGACTGGGGAGGTGATGAGAAAGGAAGGGTGGGTTCAATGATGGTTTTAACTAGTTTTGGTCTTTTCGATTATTGGTAGACTTGTTGTTTTGTATGATTAAACACGCTAACTTTTCCTTTTTGTCATAATCATTTTCTTTCACTTGATACTCTTGATACAGTGGTAGTCCGGTCAGGGTTTCCAGACTTGGCTTCAAACTGCTTGTTACACTCCGACAGCTAGCCTGCCTGAGTCCCCGTCGACCCAAGCTATACTGAAGTGTTAAAAGCAGGAGAAAAGCAACGATCAAAATAATAAAGGAGTTTGATTCAAGGTCAACAAAAAAGAAAAATTTGATTTCGCCCGGACTTGAACCGGAGACCTTCAGTGTGTTAGACTGACGTGATAACCAACTACACCACGAAACCATGCTCAGCTTTGAACTTGCTGTATTATGGGATGAATCATTCTTTATATTAATGACATTGTCGGGCAAGGTCCTGCGTCGCACAACTTTCTTACGACTTGGGTCTTCGTGCTTAATATTCATGATCGGCTGTCGACTTCAATAGGAAATCACCAAGCTGTCGTCTTGTTCTCAAAGAGGGGTTCAGAATGGTTCAATTGTGGCTTCTGGGTCAATCCCCAACTATTGTTAGCAGCTTCGCCTCTGTTTTAAAGACTTTCGCAGCTTTCGCTGGTGACCGAGTTAGTCTCTCGTTCAATTCCGATTGTGGATACGTGCTTAAAAACTTGGCCCCAGTACGTGTAGCTCTTCAATGCTTGCCAATGTCTGCTGAGCAAGGCATGTACTAGCTGACGATATTGATAAGTGTGAGAATCTGTTGATCAGATGGCTGCAAATGTCAGACCCCGCTAGAAAAAAAGTCTCTCGCCCCCGACATCCCCGCGGTGGCTTGGAGAAACCCCCCGGAACCCAGTCAGCCATTGCGCCAGGTCGTGATGGCATGCAGTCACCCCACTGGTGCGCCTTGGCTATGCCCCTGGGGTTTTCCATTTGACGTTCCAGAACGTGTGATGTGGCATTTCCCCCTGTAGCTTCGGTCTGCAAAAGGCGTGCTGCTATTCGGTGCCTTTTATCTCTATTATCAATGCGATTAATCGCCCGTGTTCACCCACCTGAGCCGAGTTGTCAAGGTGACAGGACAGAGGTTGCCCACCGGCCCAACGCTAGCTCCAAGCTTGGTGTCGCAGCCGAGGCTGCTCTTTAAGTTCTCCGCCGGTTTTCCGAAGGCGGCCCGCAACGAGATGGGGCACCAGGCCTTGAGCTGGAGACCCCGGATGGTCCAAAAATCAGCGCACCAAGTCTTTCGGTTGCTAGGCCGAATGATGAGTTCTTAGCTGAGGTCCAACGCGGTGGTCTTCCCCGAGACTCTAGGTCTAGGCGGCCACGCGACATGGCGCTTGCCAGAAAGAGAAGACAAAAAAGCCGATAAAGTATCTCCAAAACGGTGGGATTCTTGTCCGAGGTGGAGCGCAGCTGGCCGGAAGCGTGGCAATGCACTTGCAGCTCTGTTCACCTGATACATTGCGCGACTCCGGGTAGGTGAACGGGGTTCCTGGTTTCCTTAACTCCTGGTCCTTGGAATCAATAACCACCTCATGCTCCTTCTCGGCTGACAAAGACAAGGGTCCGGTGAAGAGTCTTGGACGAGATATTCGGGCCCAGCTTTCGCTCACTCTTCAGACGAGGATCACCAAACGAGGGGCAATTGCGGGGTAGCAATTCAGCACACCCGCACCACTTCCAACGCAGCAACCACCAACAGGCATAGCAGGCACGCGCCAGAAAAACACCAAAGCTCCATCGCGGGGTTATTACGGCGCATCGTCAAACAACCCGGCGTCGTCCCACCCCACCACCAAGGAAGGGACCACTCCCAAACGTCATACACTAAGTCAACCGCGTTCTTCCCATATACCCAATCCTCTTCCCTCTCTCGCTTCCTGTCGACCGGCTTCCCATCTTTCTTCCATTTCAGCATCAAGATACCCGAGGAGTCAAGTCACACATCGCCCATCATGGCCGGCCCCGTTCCCACCGCAACCTCGCTTGCCGACATCTACACCGAAGATGCGCTTCCTGTCCAGACAAAGCGCTGGTCCTCGCTGCTGTCTCAGTTCCAGTCCGAGTACGGCCACGCCGCCACCGTCGTCGCCCGCTCCCCGGGCCGTGTAAACATCATCGGCGAGCACATCGACTACTCCCTCTACTCGGTCCTGCCCATGGCCATCACCGCCGACGCCATTCTCGCCTTCTCCGTCACAGACACCCCCGCCGACTCCGAGACCTTCACCCTGCGCGTCGCAAACGCCCAGTCCAACAAGTACCCCTCGCGCACCTTCGAAGTCCCCATCGCCGGCGACGTGCCCATTGACGCCAAGGTCCACGAGTGGTCCAACTACTTCAAGAGCGGCCTGCGCGGCGCCCTCGAGTTGCTGCGCCGCAAGCATGGCAAGAACTTTAGGCCCAAGGGCATGGAAATCCTCATGGACGGCACCGTCCCTGTCGGCGGCGGTCTCAGTTCTAGCGCCGCCTTCGTCAGCGCTTCTGCGCTAGCCGTTATGCTTGCCAACGGCGAGCAGACGGTCGACAAGACGGAGCTGACCGAGTTGGCCATTGTCAGTGAGCGCGCCGTCGGCGTTAACTCTGGCGGGTGAGATCCCTTTCCTCGAGGCTATGCCTATGTATCCCGAACTGACAACCCCCAGCATGGACCAGTCCGCCTCCGTCTTCTCCCAGCGCGGCTCCGCCCTCTTCGTCTCCTTCGCCCCGTCCCTGACCGCCCGCCCCGTCTTCTTCCCGACCACCAACCCGGAGCTTTCTTTCCTTATTGCCCAGTCCTTCGTCACCTCTAACAAGCAGGTCACCGGCCCCATCCACTACAACCTCCGCGTCGTTGAGTGCAGCATGGCGGGCGCCTACCTCAACGCCGCCCTCAACCCCTCCGGCACCAAGCTTCCCAAGGACGCATCCCCGCTCGGCATCTCCCTGCACGGCTTCCACGACGCCTACTTCGCCAACAACAAGCAGCCCCAAGCCGACGGTGCGTCCAAGGAGGAGGCCGCCGAGGCGCAGCTTCGCGAGCTCATCGACGTCACCAAGAAAACCCTGACCAACCCCGAGGGTTACACCCGCGAGGAGATCGCCAAGGTGCTGGGCGTCTCCGTCGCCGAGCTCGAGCAGATCTTCATGTCCAAGCTCTCCGTGCGCGCCGAGCGCTTCAAGCTGCAGCAGCGCGCCCTGCACGTCTTCGAGGAGGCCCTGCGCGTTCTGCAGTTCATGAAGGTCCTCGAGCAGGAGGCCCCCAAGGACACCACCGACACCACCGACTACAACAAGCGCCTCGGCGACCTGCTCAACGCGACGCAGGACTCGTGCCGCGATCTGTACGAGTGCAGCGCCCCTGAGATCGACGAGCTGTGCCGCATTGCGCTTGAGAACGGCTCGTACGGTAGCAGACTCACCGGTGCGGGATGGGGTGGTTGCACCGTCCACATGGTACCTGCCAACAAGGTCGCCGCCGTCAAGGAGGCCTGGGAAAGAGAGTACTACTCCAAGCGCGAGCTTACCGAGGAGCAGAAGGAGGGTGCTGTTGTTGTGAGCCGGCCGGGCAGTGGAAGCGCGGCGTATCTACTCAAGGCAGGCGCTTTGTAGACGAACCTTTGGAGAGAGGGTAAAGAGGAGGATTCCCAATGCATCTATGTCATGGTATATAAGCAGAAAAGTTATATACGCAAGAAAAGCGTTTCATGTTTCCAAAACGCGTCGCCTCGTGCCAGCTCAGGATCCGTCCCGGACCAAACGCCTTGCGTTTACAGTAGACCTGGACTGTTGTCACCCTTCGTGGCCTGGCTTCGATGATGAAGTTGACAAAGGCATCGACCAGGGATCCAAATCGAGTGAGGCATCACATATTGACCAACTTGTTAAAACTCACCTTCGGGGGTGGTTCCTAATGAGAAAATAAAACAATGCGCCACATTGGGTCCAGAATATTTATTTGGCCGTCATGCGTCCGAAGAATCCACGAGACAATTTTCGGCAGAAGGTTGTGTCACACGTAGGAGACGGGGTAACGATAACAAGAGTAGTGCTGAGAAGTTCAGTTATTACACAATATTGCTGGTGGACTTACACTCAGATGATCCCGAGCAGTCGAGTTTTGACATGAGAATCAACTATGATGACCCGCGCCGTTACTCTCCAGTACGGTTTCTGAAGCATCCTGGCAAGAGGCCACTCAACTAGCTATATCATCGTCAAGTGACCTGTTCTAATGTGACGCACTTTAGAAGAGACACAGACTCCACGATTCATTGATGAGTTCCACGGGAAGTCTTGCAGCATGGAGTTTCGCCGAGTTATGGCTGAGCGAATGCGTCCAGACGCATCATTCTTGCAATGTTCATCAGGACTTTGTCCCTACTCGATTGCTGAAGCTCAAGGCAACTTCCGGGACCTTCCGTCCGGTCTTGCGTGACGAGGTTGAGGCCGGAGCAAAAATCGCGGCATTGAGTCACTGTTGGTGTACGAAGGCGTGGAATCCCGACTAGATACTCATCCGCAGGAACTTTGCCAGCTTGACAGAGCACTATCCCCTCGTCAGACTCCCGAGGACCTTTAGAGAGGCTTCTGAGGTCCTATAACGACTTAATCTCTGTTATTTGTGAATCAGCCGTTTTTGCATTATGCAAGATTCCGATGAAGACTGGCAGACACGAGCATCACTGATGTATGAGGTTTGGAGAAACTCTTTTATTTGCACAGCGGCATTAGGCACCGCAGACGACACCGCAGGTTGCTTCTTCACCAGAGACGTTGAGGAGGTAAAGATTTCGGTAGTCACGCTATCGATCGACGGGGAAAGCCCACTCATATCCTGCATTAATGATAAGGAGATATATTAGTGGTAAGATCTGTCTTACAGTGAACTGTTGGCACGACGCACTTGGGTGATACAGGGACGCATCCTAGCCCCGAGGATTCTTCACTTTGGAAGCACACAGATCTCTTGGGAATGTCAGGAAGAGATGTATTGCGAAACCCATCCAGAACACGATTGGTCGAGGTTTTCTGTACATGAGGAATGCTTCAACACTCGGAATTCCCGGAAGAGCTCGACCGGCATGAAGAGGTTGTACACCCGGGACCCTGTCTTCGCTCTTACCGAGGAGTGGGGGAACATTGCAAGACTCTACGGTGGCTGCCAACTCACCAAGCCTTAAACACTAGCTGGTGGCAGTTTCGGCCATAGGGAAAGACATGAAAACAACGCCTGAAGAGCCTTGGACAGCCTGTTCGATTTCTGGGGGCGGTAGTTACCAAGATCCCTGCTGTGGTTGATGATTCCAAAGACTGCGGATGACCAACGCCCGAGATCGTACCGTGCCCGCTCATGGCCTCGGGCATCGGTTAGCGGCAACGTTGGAATTGGAGAAACGAGTCGCTTAGTCGAACTCGCCACGTTGCTTTCGCCCGTGACTGATGCCGAAGCAACACCCTTGACCGGAAATGATACCGCTCAAGTGAACAGTAGGACGGTCACTCTCATTGGCAAGTTGGCCGTGGCTAAGTTGGACAACTGTACGCATGGCCCGTGGAGGGCAGAGTCCGACGGCGTCGTGAACCTTTGGCAGGTTGACGGGTTTGAAATCATCGAGGGGAACATCGAATGCAATGTCCAACCAGCAAACGGCATCCATCAAAACTACTTTTATGGCAGCGCGCTCTTCGATACCGAACAAGACACGCGTCGTCATGTGTTGTTCCTACCCGTATCCGTCTCACTCTTCGAAGATCCCGACAACCAGTGTTCCGGGCTACTCTTGTCGAAGACTGACTCTGGGTACAGGCGGCTTGGACTGATGAACGTGGGCATGGCTAGAAAGAAGCAACCTGGCGCGTGGCTGGATGAAGTTACAGAGCGAGAGGTGCGAACAGAACAGGCGAAACCCAGTTCCAGTGCAGAAGGATGGTGGGAGAGTCTAACTAGTACATCTCCGTTCTGATGTTGTATCAAGGAATTCAAAGCAACTGTATTCTTACAAACTCATCTCCCAAACCTGGCCGGCCGTCGACATTGAATGTCGTCAACAAATCCAGGTACTAGTAGCCTTGTCTGCCCGTTATATCGACATCAGGGCTTTAGTTCAAACTGTGTGCAATGTTTCTCGGTAGATTAGCGTTAAGAGGCCGTGTGATGGATTCCTATGCGCGACAGTGTAGTCAAATATTCTCAACAACTTGAGTCGATATCCAGAGGTATGGTGGGATCGGAGTTGTAGCTTGATCCGCTTTTGATCCTCTTTGAATGAAGAAGAGTTGGTTGGTTATACGCAAGGAGCAGATATTCAGCAATGTGCGTCATGGAGAGCGCCGGCTTCTGACAAAAGCATGCGCTAATGTAAAATAAATGGAAAAATGATATCCAACGTAGATTGCGATTTATGTTACTAGCAGTTTGGTTTGGGCTAATCTTGAACATTCCTCGTAGGCGCCACAGCGGCATGTCGTTCAGGTTATCAAGCCGGAACCCAAGCAGCCGACGTATGTACAGCTTTTTGGTCATTCCAAAGACCACAGAAGCCTCGATTACTCGTATTAGGGTGCACGCCTCATCTCTTGTTTCGCTTCTTTCCGAAACCAGAAACCTTGGGCTCTGGGTTGATCATGGACAGAGATCTTGTCAGGCGGCGGCGAAGTCATGGAGCTTGCGATGGACACAACTCCTTTTATCAAGAGAGAACGTGCCTGCAAAAGAGACCGTGGCTTTCAGTTACGAAGAACAAATGCCCAAGTCAGAGATTTGAGGTTCTTGTGTGCAAAAATCCAGCAAAAGCCTCGTAGTCATTCGGAGCTTTTGCACAAAAGCATTGAGCCGCAGCTGACGACAACACGTTGAAGCGTAATCCTAGTCCAATGTCGCTGGTGCCCAGAACTACTAAGAGAACTTGCCGACAACGGGAAAAAGAAAAGGTACTTTAGGACCTTATGGCGAGGGTCTCAGGAAGCTCGTGAATTTCTAAATGATAGTGTTCTCGCTCCAAAGTTATGCTATAAAGGTCGAGTCAACCCTGACAAGGTCGTCGAAAGCTACGTCTGAGAGGTTGAGATTCGGAGTGGGAGAGGTAGACGGCGGAGGCCCGTCAAACACAAGGAGATTCGGTCGGCCTGGTGTGTGTCACTAGTCCTGAGCTGGGAAACTTCGGAGTACGGCCGGCGGAAACTACGGTCCACGCGGGAAGATCACCGATGCCGGATGACCAGGGCGCCCCCAAAGGAAGTTCAGGAACAGTTTGACAGTTGTTTGACTTAAGCATCTTGTGCAGTCATGTGTTCCAGGCTGGGAACCTCTCGATGTGGGTTTGGCAGACCATGCGGGCGGTCCCGAGATCTGTACAACGGCGACCCGCTGCTATTCAGCATCCGTTGTCATATTCGCCTGGCACCTACCGACCTTCGCACTACTCGGGGCGGAATAGTAGCAGGAAGTACAACGCCAAGAGTCTCGTCCAGTCACCGAAAAAAGTGTATTCTGTTGAGAACGGACTGGCGCAGATGTCTGTGCCCTGGACCAACACCGAGAGGCAACCCGACTCGGAGCCTACTAGCACCGGGATTTGGCCGAGACGATCGGCCAGGCGAGTAAGGCAGGATCGGATGTCTGCTTGCTGGGCCCCGCGGAAGGCAGTGCTTCAACGACTTGGAGTTTGAACGGCATTTCCAGGTCAGAGGCCAATGTCATGTCACAGGGGGCGAGCTGGCACCGAAGTCGTCTGCGAAACCTTCAAGCTCAGTGGAAATTAGCTGCGCAGGGCGACGAAGCTCTGTGAAACCATGGGAAAGTCACGGAGTCACCGGTTGGACGCGAGCGAGCCTTGCTGGCGTTAAGCAGCGCGGGGATACAGGCTGACAGGTGAGATCGTTGCGGCTGAAGAGCTGGTGCGTTCAGCCGCTCCGATATTGGTGGCACCAATTGCACGCAATGATGCGCGTTGGGTAAGAAATGAACGCCTTCAAGCAGACACATGTCTCTTAGTAGGTGGGTTGACGCAATAGTCGCCGTAGTCGGGAACTTTTGTTCTCGTGGATATTGACCGCCAGATGAGCTGTTGAAGCTGTCGTCTCCGGACTGAGGTGAGTTGGTCAGCTTGCGACAGGAACGAGTCCGAGCTTTTTGTCATTCACATGTGTCGTGGATCGGAGACGTGGACGGTGCTATCGGGAGGAGTCCCTCCCACCTAGTTGGCCAATGGGCGGTGGATCCGCGAGTCCCCACTCTGGTCCCAGATGGGTCGAGCTGCAGCGGGAAAAAAGGAATGTGTAATTGTTCAGTGTAAGACACGAAGACGGCACGATGGAAGGACGCGATGGCGCCGCGGTATCGACCAACCTCAACGCGGGCAGAAAAGCAAGACTGCCGGGTGCTGCGTCATTGGCGGCCGAAATCGATGATGGCTGCGTGCTTGGGGGGTTGTTCCGTGCGTTCCAGAACGAGTCTACAAGCTGGTCATTGTCGGAAGCGGGAGTGCTGATGTGTCGGCTTGGTGGCTCGCAGAAGCGAGTCTTGAGGAAGCTGATAGCGGCGTTCTCGAAGTCTTCGAGGTTGAACCCTGGCCCATCGGCAGAGGGAGCCGCTGAATTTGCAGGTGTCTGAAGCTAAGCAGCGCTATCAACAGTGGCGGCGAGTCCGCAAGGAGACGGAGACAGCAGATGGCGATTTGGCATTTTGCTGATGGTGGTTATCAACTTGAGGGTGTTGCGGCACCCCCTGCAGCAGGGCGATGTTCCCACGAGTCCTGTGAAGTGGTTGCGAGGGCGAGTTGGGGTGACGAGAAGTGATCAGTCTGCAGCAAGCGTGAAACGGAGTGCCGATCTCGCTGTTTGTCTGAAGGACGCCTGGATTCCAAGTAAACGGAATAGCCAAAAACCTTGAGCGAGCGAAGAGGCAGGGGTGGGCCGGGGGAGAACCCAGTGCGGGTGAGGGTGTTCACGGCAATGGACAGTAAAGTTTTGTGGGCGGAAAACCCCTCTGTTTCTTGGGCGAAGCCGGCAGCTGGGAAGGGCATTCGACAGCACCCAAGGCTTGCATCCGTTTCGCAAATGCGGCGTTTCCTGGGGACATCGTTGGAGCCGAAATTGAGAGGCAGCAAGTTTGAGTTTTGGAGAACGCAGAGGCAGTGCTTGTCGCTAATATGTATTGGGTAGGTGAGGCAGCCCAAAACGTACCGTCTTCTGCTTAGCTAAGCAATGACCTCCATGTATACGTACCATGCACAGCACATGCGGTGTCGCTTGGATGCAGAGTCCAAGTGATTGCTTCCTGCCCAGTTGCTCGACGGAAAGCATTGTTTGATCAAGGGGCTCATTGCAGACTCGAGTATGAGCGATGTAGGTACGTACATAATATAGTACACACAGTCTGTAACACAGACTTTCAACCCACGACGTGTCTACCATCGTACGGTAGACCCATGTTGTGAGGCACCCACTCTTGGTGTTCAACTGCAAGCCCCCAGAGTTTCCAGTCTACGATACAGTGTTGGCACTTACACTGGCGACGGGCAGGAAGTCCTTGGCAGGAACCCACTGGTTTCATTGCATCTCGTGCACTCGCAACTCAGGAACAAGTCGGAGGGAAACCGCCAATTTGGGTGTCTTTGAAGTGTAGTGCAGTACCAGTACTCTCTCTGTCCGGCTGGTGCTGGTTGGTGGCTGGGAGACGACAAAGTAGACGCGCACCAAAAGTATGCGCAAAGGTACTCGACATCACTTTGGTTAAGAACACTGAGGGCAAGTGGTGGCGCATGGTTCTTCCTTGCTTCGCAACTGCCAGGTTCCCCCCACGCTTTCACCAAAACTGTGCAGTATTCACCACCACCACCACCACCACCCACCCACCCAAAGCATGTGTGTGCACCGTACCAAGGCAAACACCTCCACTCATCAAGCTTCACCTCAATCATTTCCGTGACATGGCTTGAAGGCAAATACTATGGTAGAAGCCTCCCATCGTCTACCATCCACCGTCCCGCGTCCGCGCCGTTCTCATCCATTCGCTTCTGGCCATCTACTGCCTACATTGCGTATACCCGACACGCCAGGACGGGAATGCTCGTCGGACAAAAGAAGCAACGACTGTTACCATCACGCAATCGAGAGAACAAGCAAAGACTGCGCCCACCGTCTCGCCTGCGTCCCCGACACTGGCGCTGATCTTTGGACGCCTGTAGCCGACCACCCGTCCTGTCCGTCTCCTCTTCACGTGTTTGTCTCTCAGTCAGACAGAAACCAGATGGGTGGCCCGCGCAGCCGGCCAGCGGGCTATCCCACTCAAACCAGCCCTGCTCGTCTCAGGGGTCTTGCGCCGATGGCCCTGTCCCCTCGACAGGCCCTTGACCCGCATGTCCCGGCCATCGATTGACTCTGGGAAAAGTCCACCACGTCTGATTGGGAGTCATTCAGGTACGGACCTCGCTCCTGATGCCGTCTTTTTTTTCTCAGTCCCAGCCCGATGAAGCCGCCATATCTCCCCGTCGACCCCGGCTTCGAGGCAAGGGCCGAGTGCAACCCGCTGCGAGTCACGAAGTCCCGTGGAGCCCGAAAGCCTGCCTGTCAGACGTGGGAAAAAAGGGACATGGTGGACACGAGTCTGGGCATTTCCGATATCATTTCTCAACCCGGCGCAGCGTTATGATGGTATCGAGTGCCATTGTCCGTCCCGTCCCTGGGCAGCGGATGGAACGAACCGACGAGCGAGGCCCCCGAGGGGTAGCAGTCGCCAGGGGTCCCTCGCATCTCTCCTGCATCGAATGCCTCCCACCACCACAATCAGGACCACCGCTGTCATCTCTCTCTATGGCTCACCCACCCTTGGTCGACAACAGCCACAGCTTGCCCAGTCCTGTGCTGTGTCGTGCTGTGCTGTGTGCTGTGCCGCGCTGCAACTGGGGCACTGGGCAGCGCAAGGCACGGCACCAGCCCTGCAACTCTGCTGCCTCACCCCGGAAAGGGCAGCGGTCCTATTTCTGTTTCCTTTTGCCTTTATCTCTGGGCCATCCTTGGACGGCTTAGCGGTGGCGTCGTCGTCCACTAAACCTGTCTCGTTATCGCATCCCAATGCCACCAAGTACGTCGAAGTTCGTCGGGCTGCTGGTCTGGGTATCCCTCGGATTGGCTCTTTTCCCTTCCCTCTCAACACGGTCACTGACTGCGACCCCCGTTGCAACCCCGGTTCCCATACCAATTTGCTCTCTGCAGAGCACGACGGGGATCAGGACCTGACCGATACGCAGCACAACAAACCGGACAGTCCACTTTTTCTCCAAGCCGACGAGGGTCAGATGGAACGAGAAGCCCATACACCACCACCCAGATGAAGCGTAGTGGTTGCTGCTCTGGGTTCTCTTTCCCACATGGCGCAGTGCAGCCTGCCCCAATCCAAGACCGTCTAAACACACGCAAGCCAGGCTCTCAGGGGAGGACGGACTAGAGAGACCGGCAGGGACAGTGAGATTGAAGAGAGCACCATGCTCCATTTCCCCTCTGCTTCTTTCCCTTCCACGACTCGTTTCTCTCCTTCTCTTTTCCCTTCGCACTTTTTCGTTCGTCATTCCTCTCGTCTCGAATCGACAGGGCGATGCCAGCGAGGAAACAATCGTAACGACGAGTGACCTGGGAAACCGGGACACTAACCCTACCAAAGTCCTGCACGTCGACAGTCAAATAAACGCGGTCCCGACATAACCCAACAGCTAGCTGCCTTTGCCTTGCCGTTGTCCCTCCTTCAACCCATCCGATTTCTCGGGTCCAGGAGAGCCACGAGCTACTGAGGAGCGCCCGTCTTACCGTCAACGAGACCAGGCCAGCCTTTTGAAGTGCCATTTCCAAGGACACAGACAAATACACAATACCATCATCGAATCTCCGCGCATACACGCGCCCATCATCTAATTACCCTTTTGCCTTATTTTCGACGAGGCTCAAACCCCAGCAGTGCCTTTCCTCACGCCCGCACTAACGAAGATCCCGTGTCGGATCACGTCAACTTGGATGCAGGTCCAGAGAAACGGCGAGACAAGCACCTCAAGCCACAGTCTATCGAGCTGTTGCTCAGAGAGCCAACCCTGCTCTTTCGGCCAAGCCTAAGCCAGCCTGGCCTTGTCAGTTGGGGGGCATTCCATTGCTGCCACCGATACTTGAGTGCACTGATTTCCTCCCCTTATCGATCTTGTCCATCCTTCCATTCTATTTCTCCTCGTTCCCGCGCCGCGCCCAGCGCTAGATCCCAGGCCCCGGCCGTCTGGAAATCTTGCTCTCCACCGTCCGCAGTCACACAACCCCGTTTTGACTGCAATTCACTCCTTTTTCAATCTTCTTTCAGGCGCTACATACCATTACACAAAACACCTCACAGCCGACAAACCGATCGACCGAGTACCGATTCTCGCGACAATACATCTATACAGGTTCTCGCACTTCTTAGCTAGCTCTTGGACGGTTCGACCGACGTCGACGCACAACTGGGGCCATGTCCGCAAATGCTTGGCCCGGGGCCGACGGCGCCTCCCAACAGTCCGGGCAGCTGTCGCAGAAGGATATCGTCCTTGACCGACAAATGATCAAGCACCTTCTCGGCCGATATGGGCCGGACGAATTGAGTCGCCTTATCCAGGAGACTACAGGTCCTCGTGAGTACAACTTTTCTTGGGTTTGTTGCTTCCTCCATTGACTGAATAACCCGCAGAGTCGGATGGTGCATCAATCGTGTCGTCGGCACAGTCATCCATTCTATCGGATGACCCCTCGAGCGTCTGGGACACCCAGAGCGTTAGAACCTTTTCGTCCGACGCATCCTCTATCACTGGCAGCATCATTTCCAATGTTTCTCGGGGCACTTCCAAAATTTTGGGCAGACGAAGTCAAAGCAGCAGTGCAACGGCTGCAGCCCACGCTCAGGCGGCACAGCAAGCTGCCCAGACCCAGCAAGAAGAATCGTGGAATGACGTGCCCACGTCGTCGTCCAACACAGCACCTGACGCTGCCTCGAGCACGACAAGCGCATCGAAACAGAAGGGGGCTTTCATGTGCGGCTTCTGCAAGGAGGAAGAAATCACCAAGACATGCACGCGGAAAAACGATTTGAAACGCCACATTGAGGACTTTCACAACGTCAATGCCCAATGGTTCTGCAGGCATCGTGGCTGTCAAATGGTTTTCGACTGGCAAGGCGCATACAAGACGCACCTGAAGCAGGCCCACGGCGGTTCCAGAATGTCTTTGGACGAGGCCAAGGTCAACCTCTGCCCTCAGGTGGTCTTTGCATGCGGCTTCGACAACTGCTTGCAAGTGTTCGAGGCGCAAGGCGATGCGGACGCTAACTCTACGTTTAAGGAGTACGTCAGCCACGTGGTGAAGCACTTCGACGAGGGATCCAACAGCGGCGAGTGGTCGTACTCGTCAAGGATACGCAACCTACTGCGACAGAGCCAGGTGCAGGCTGCTTGGAACGAATCAATGTGGAACGAAGCGTCGCGGACCACTCTGCAATGGAGTCCCCAAACCTCTGGAATCCTGAGGAAAAGACTGGAATGCCGACACATTGGTGATGTCAAACTGCTCGTGCAGTACGCTTTCATGCTCGGCTCCGACTCTGGTGCCATCAAGTTCCGCGAGGACTTCGCCACGCCTGTTGCCGATACGTGCACCCTACACATGCCCGGCCATAAGTCACGACAGCAGAGCGTCGCACCACCAGAGCCGGCTGACCCTTTCTCCTTCAAGATATCGCGTGGCGCGAACCCTGCCCTCGCCGCCTACATGGCATCCCAACGGAGGGTCTACGTGCCAAGACAACAGCGGGTTGTAAGACCACCGCAGCTACACCATCCGCACCAGCAAGTGCCGTCGTCAAATCCGATGGCCAACCACTCCCGACTGTCCCAATCCTCCCACTCGAGCCAACACGGCCACCAGCAGGCTCATCACAACGGCCAGAACCAAAGCACACTCGGGCACTTCTTCCAGACGCCTATGGAGTCATCAATGTATGACCCGAACAGCAACGCCCAGGCTTTCGGGTCCAGCAGCGGTGCAATGCACCATAGCGGCATTATTGCAGACGACATGCAGAGTCTGAGGAACATGGCGGTAGGCACGCCCGAGTCTTCGGACGTGGAGATGCAGGATCCGGGCATGATGGCGGATTTCTCGTCGCAGTACGCGCCGCACGCAGCCAGCCTCGCGAGTCCAGCAATCTCAGGCCACACAGATGGGTTCTTCCCTCCGGGTCAAGCCTACTAGATGGTGATCCCGGGAGCTTCACTCGACCTACCTCACCGACATTGCCAGCCTTGACGAAAAAGCTGGTGGAGCATTGGCTCGATTGAGTGGCGACGAGCGGGCCAGCTGATCCATGTACCAACAACCACGAGCATGCCAAAATTCAGCTTCAGCTTCATCTCGCGCAGTAGATGATTTTCTTTTATCACTTTTTTTTTTTTCTTTGTCGGAGTTTCTAGCAAGACGATATACCCAACAACGGTCGACTGCCACATTTCCTATTTTCGCTGTCTCTGCAGCCTTGGACAACACAAGACTGGACGAAAAGAGGAGGACTCTGTATAGTACGATTGGCCACTGGCCGAGGGTCACCCCAAGCCGGCCTCTTTTATGAGCGAGTAGATGATAGGCACAGAAAAGGTGGTTGAACTCTTTTTAGAGAGAGATGGGACGAGACGTGGCAGGAAGTAGGGAACCAGCAATAGAGTTGGCGAAGGAGGGATGGCCAGGACCCAAGGGAGCAGTCTGGCAGAGCATGAGGTTTAGTGCCTGGCATGCTATTCCCACCAGCGAAATGGTAACAATGGAACATATCCTCCGCGCAGTACCTATCACTATTCATGCTTCAGGTTGAGATGAGACGAGAATGCTGAGATGGTTTTGTTCTTTTCTCTTTGCGCAGCAGCCCATTGGATCGACCGTGCTCGTGCGTTTCCTCGGTCTTTGCTCACGCCGCGCATTCTGAGTTTCCCAGAGGCTGAGCGATTCGGCGAGGATCCGGAGTCGATGCCGAGAGGAACAGACTCGACGGTTCGTCAACTAAGGATCGAGTCATGCACGGAGGGTCGTAAAGCGCGAGCAAGCCCCCCTGGCAATCGTTGCGGGATCGCTCTCTGCAACGACAGTCGTACCACGTGGCACCCCTTGGCTTCGGGGCTGCATAGAGGATGGGGGAAAAGAAGCGATATTCTGCCGCTCAGCCTTCTGCCGTCTAATAATGTGCTGGTCGACTGTCGAAAGGCAACTTTCTCCGCGAGGCTGTATTTTAGCCCTATGTCCTGAAGAGGGAAAAGTATACATCTAGGCAAAATGACTCTTTGTCTCCAATCCCGTTTCATCTGTCAACGGGGCCAGAAACCGTTGATCATTCTGGGGAATAGCTGAAAGGGTCTCACCACGCGTTGGCTTGAGCTTGTTGTGATCAAGATGTGGTAGTTACAGACAAGGGAAATGGCTATGATCAAGAGGGATGGCATTCGCGATTTACGCATGACTTGGGGCGGTCTCCTTTCGAGTCATCGGCTAGAACCGTCCGTTGGACAGGGTCATGAGACGACGCCTCTTTGCGAGGGTGGGACACACAAAAAGAGAGTTTTCTTTGAGGGCAGATTTTAAAACGACTCTTGTCTTCTTTAGTGCTCTTGAAGCATCCATGGCGTGAGTGATGGTTTACCTACTACTGGTACGTAAAGCATGCTGCTAATGTGGAGCTAGATTTCTGTAGGGCAGACGCGGAGTTGAAGCGGACGGGAGATGGTCAGGAAACACTCAACGGGGCTGAAAGTCGGTGCGGGGGGGGCACAAGACGGGAACCGCTGGACTGACTAGAGGGGGATCAGCGGAGGCTCCGTCACGGATAGCGTTTCTTTAGTGGGGAGGGAAACTTGGCGGTTCGTGGTTGCTGGGATGGAGCTGGAGGGTCTCGAGCAACAAACAGGGTGCGCTTGAGGGTCTGAGAGGGGGTTGGAGGAGGAGGAGGAGGAGGAGGGGGAAAGGCCACGCGGCGATGGGTTTGAATGGTTGATTGGGGATTCGGAGAGTTGAGTTGAGTTCGTCTCGGCGTTCTCGGGTTCGAAAGTGAGGCAGCACGACAGCAAGCGTGTGAACAAGGTGTCATGTATTTCCTGAGATGGTATTTGGATGCACTTGACTTTGCAGGAAGTGAGGCAGCGAACGAAACCCCAATGGCCATATTGAGGAGCTTGTCACGAGAAGAGGAAGAGTGGATCGAGAAAACCGCAGATAGAGAAAGGAGGCAAGGCAACAAATGTGTGGCAGGTCGCTTGCAAAGAGGCACGCATCTCAGTTGAGGGATGTGTTGCCTGAGGATGTTGTTGGAGCTTCTGTGCTCTGTTCTACTTTTTCACCTTATCTTACCTGTTCATCGACAGCCAAGACATGGGATTGGACGAGACATGGGATTGGACGAGACATGAGACGCCCATGTATTCTGGCCTCTTTACCTGATGGTTCTCCGGTGGTAATAGCCCGAGTCTCAATAGTGGCTGGAATGCCCTGGAGCTTCGCCCTCATGGCATCCACCCAACGGTTCACTGATTAGCCATATGCTATCTGACGTCAGTGACATCAAAAGTCCGAGGCTGAAAATGAAAGTTTGCCTTTCAACGGCCATACGTGATGGCTTCTCGCTCTCAAACACTCCACTGGCGGCAAGGCACGTGTCCGAGGGTCGCTATGCCTTGTAGCCCCGGCATGGCATGATTCCAGGACACGCGACAGTTGGTCGAGAGAACAATGAGAATGATTCCTCAGATCCCATCTGCCTTCCCGCGCGACTCGACAAAGGAACCCGAGACTTGGCGTCCCCAAGGGAACAAAGAAGGCAGGCAAACGGAGAATGAAACCAAGAAGAAGAAGAAGAAAAAAAACAAGCAACTGTCACCCAGTCGTTTTTTGCCCCATCGTGCGATGGACCCTGGCTGTGGACGACGCAAGTGCCATTCTGTTAGAGTCGACGGTCTCACGCGGCCAAGCACGCAACGACCTGTGGCGACGACGACGACAACGACGACGACGGCGACGACGAAGGCGACGGGCCTTCGAGACTAGTGATCGCAAGAACCAGTGAGACCAACTGTTGACGCTATTGAAGAACCCAACCACCACCGTCGTCATCTACAACCCCCGCACTCCCCCTGCCTACGAGTTATGCAATCCTTTGTTCTAGCGCTCTTCTAGAAGCCGACTAACGGTCTTGGCTTGCCCTGACTTATCATTCCAGCTGGAGGGAACGCCGGCGCAAGCGACACAGCCCCGCCAGGCTGTCTCTTCCTCCCTCCCCCCTGACAATCTGTACCTGTCATCCGGACACAGCGAGAGGATGAATCTTGTCGTGCCTGGCTCTGGTTCGTCGAGAGGGTCTTCTGACACCCGGCGCACCAGGCGACCTCAGATGGATCTGCACTGTTCCATTTCACCTTCCGCTCACGCCGGTTGGTCGTTGGACCCTGGCGCTTGTTGTCGACGGGGACGAGCTCGTCTGGCCCCCCCCTCTTTCCGTCTAGGTCTACTAGTCGATCCATGTTCTTCTGGAAGGCTTCGTTGGGGCTGACGAGAGATGTTCCCTAGCAGTCAGTCTTGGTACCGACGGCGGTGATTCGCCCTTTTCGAGGTTACCTTCGCGTGAGGAATGCTTCAGAAGATGAGATTGTGGAGTGATTCGACAGACGTTCAACGTCGATAATATCCCAGTTTCCGCCGCTGCTGTGA
The DNA here is from genome assembly GCA_001625285.1 of Colletotrichum incanum. Classification (NCBI taxonomy): domain Eukaryota; kingdom Fungi; phylum Ascomycota; class Sordariomycetes; order Glomerellales; family Glomerellaceae; genus Colletotrichum; species Colletotrichum incanum. Next base: position 149,354 of record LFIW01002614.1, on the reverse strand, counting down.
TCTGAAAGAACCAGTGCTCTCGACAACCCCAGGCACACACGTACATCCTCACCGTCGCCCGAGATGCGGCCTCAGTCCTGAGCCCTGCGCCCGCGCTAATGCGAAAAGAGGCGTCAGTCACAACCGCACGTAAACCAGACAGCCGTGACAACCGTGACAACCAGCGTCGGACTAGTCGCCACACCTCAGACAGCGCCGCCGTCGTCGTTGCCTTCCATCGGTTCTTCATTGGCGCCTGGCCCGGCTAGCCCTGCACGACATTGGCGTCCCTTGGGCCCTTTGACGGTATTTCTTGGCAAAGCATACAAATGTCGAATCCCCTGCCTCCTTTTCGTGCCTGGGCCCGGCGTCATTCCCTTCTGTTATTCGACTCCTAAACATCCGTTTTGTTGTTTGGTCGCATTGGCCTTGCATCGCGTCGGGTCTTTCTTTCACTACATAACAAGCGGTCTTTCTCTCGCTCTGTGACACTTGACATACCGGCCATCGCTGTCTATTCGTCCACTCCCTTTCGAATCTGTAAAGACGCTATCATATCCACCATCAGGTACTCGGCAAACACCCCCATGCGATCATAGGCACATCGCATATCAGTCTCGGCGCGACTGAACGCAAAACATGCACCCCAATCAAGAATCGTCGGCGATGTCGCCGGAAGACATACGGGTCCTCCGTGAGCTCGCCGGACGTTACGGGTCTGGGAGCTTGGAGAACACCCTCCGAAGCCTGGGCGGCAACTACACACCTCTCCGGCCGCCGCCCCAACATCATCAACAAGAACAACGACGCATGATCGTGCCCGCGCGAAACTCGACGCTCTCCACGTCGACGTTCGGCAGCAACCACAGCGCGCCGTCTTTGACCAGCTCCGGCGCCTCCCTCTGCGGCTCCGACGCCGCCTCCCTGGCCGGGAGCTTCTACAGCGGCCAGCAGCCGCAGAACGCCTGGAGCGACCCCCACGACGCTCCTTTCCTCCTCTCGCCCTCGGTGACGCCCTCCCTCTCGGGCTCCGAGTGGCAGGACCGCCACATCAACGAGTACCTCTCGTCTCCGTCCCGCGACAAGAAGGTCACCGCCGTCAAGTCCCCGTGCCGCCGCAAACCCATCGAGTGCCCGATGTGCGCCGTCTACGACGTCTACGTTGGATTCGGCAGGAAGAGCGACTTCAAGAAGCACCTCCAAAACTTCCACAACACCGACTGCGTCTGGGTCTGCCCTCAGGGGGGCTGCCGCATGGTCTTCGACTTTGAAAAGGCCTACGTCACCCACTTTAAGATCGACCACGGCGACGCCCACCCGCCTCCTGACCAGGTCAGGGTCGAGCTCTGCACGCAGGTCGTCTTCGCCTGCGGCTTCCTCGGGTGCAAAGAGGTCATCGAGGCCTCCGACGACGGCGGCGCGGCCGCGGCCGTCGACAGGTTCTTCGACCACCTCGCCGGCCACTTTGACAAGCGCAGCGCGGTCTCGTCCGAGTGGACCTTTTACCACCAGATGCAGAACCTCCTGCGCCAGCGCGCCCTCAAGGATGAGTGGAAGCACACCCTCTGGGACAAGGCGGCGCGAAACCAACTGCGCTGGCAGCCGCGCTCCTCGGGCGACCTCAAGAAGCTCCTCGAGTGCCGCCACCTCGCAGACGTCCCCAGGATCCTCCACGCCGCCTGGACGCTGGGCCAGACCTCGTTCTCGTCCCCCGAGCAACCTGCCCCGGATTTCCCCGGCGAGGCCACTCGGCCACTCCGAAACCAGTGCCCGCTGTCAATCACCGGCCACGACGAGCTGCACCGCGGCTCCTTTGGCCAGCAGCAGCCCGTGTTCCACACCACGCTGGCCACCGTCTCGCACCCCCCGCCGCGCAGCGTCCCCGACGAGCCCGACTCCCTCGCCTACCCCCACCCCGGCACGCCCCTCGTCATCCCCGAGCACGACGCCTGGTCCACGGACGTCGTCCTCGGCCCCCGCGAGGACGAGCTGTTCGAAGACCCCATGCTGTACGCGGGCGGCGGCTCCCCCAACCCCATCAGCCCCTGGGCCGACGCCCATTCACTGGGCCGCCTGGCGCAGCAGGCGCCGTCACCGGTAGACGACCACGAGACCTTTGGGGCGTTCCTCCAGGTTCCCCACCCCTCGAAGCGGCCTCGCTCGTGGGCGATGAAGAGCATCGAGAACCTCCGTCTCAAGCGCCGTGGACGTTCGTCGCCCGTCGAGGAGAAGGCGCCCGTTCACCCCGCGTGGATCTAGTGCTTCTTTCGCCCCGGGCCGTCTATTCTTGGAAAACCATGACGCCGGTCTTTATTGGTTTTTCATTGTCCATAGGAGCCTTTGTTTCTCACTCGTATTATCTAATGTTTGCATGACACGACATGGCGGTGGCGCAGCTCGTAGACACGTCCTTTGTCTCTTTGGCTTTCTCTCTTTTTGTTTTCAAAAGACCCATAGACTTCGAGATACCCGATGGGAGTTGGGAGGGGGCCGGGTGTGGCTGTGTATAAACGGCGCGGCTGGGGCTTTGTTCGAAGCCAGCCATGACTAAACCGTACGGGATCCGCGATGACACACGACTTTGACGACTTGAGTAGGCGGAAATACCATATAGACACTAGAATTGGAGGTTGACTTTCATTTTAACAACGCCTTGTTTGCTGGCTTGCCACCCTTGACGCATGACCTAAGGTCGCCGATGGATTTTGGAAAGGGGGGCTCGACCTTCCTGGTCCCAAGGTCTGCTAACCACGCAGAGGCATTCATTACCTTGTTCAAGGCGCTCGCCTGTTCAAACGAGTTGTGTGTGGATATACTGTAGTCATCCACAGATATAAAGTTATTGGGCTCATGACGACACCTCGTTCACCGGCTGACAAGGGAGGACAAGACGTAGCATTCCACACACCCAAGGTACGGGACCAAAGCCAACCTCGCCTCGACCATGCATGATCACTGGAGAAGTCTAGAAGAAGAAATGGCAAAAGGGGAAGGGGAAAAAAAAAAGACTTTTGCGTCAATCGCTGACGGGAATTGAGCCCGACGTGGCTATGTGATGTTAGACGATCTGCTGTGACCAACTTCATTATTGGCGATGAGGAACTTACGGGTCGAACCCACAACCTTGAGATTAAGAGTCTCACGCTCTACCGATTGAGCTAGCCGGGCAACCGGCTTTTGAGTATTAGTTGGTTGACTTCTGGGCCAGGATGTGTCAAGTTTCTTTCGGACCGTCCGGCCAGTCTCTCTGTTCCTGTTGTGTAAGTGAGGGACTAGAATTGAGATGGTTTGTGGGTGGACAAAGTGGGCGTCTGGACTGTGCATCCTTGCGGGGCTTAAGGGTTTTCTGGTTCATCTTGTTGTCCTGGTGTCAATCCATGTGGGGAAATCTGCCGGCGCCTCTCGAGGCAGTTCTGATCTGAAGAAACGACTTGCCAATGCTGGCTGGTAAATGTCGCACCAAAATACACACAGAAAGCAGCGTGCAGAAAGAACACATGTAGTCTCTATTAGCCAACGCTGGCGCATCGCTTCGCCGTCGAAGCTGGCTGGAACGGCTTGCCCCCTCCGCCTGACAGCTATTCGGGCAAGAAAACCCAAGGGGGCTCGATTACTGAGTTTTAAAGAAAGTTCCTACATCGACTCTCCCACAAAACCACGTCTCCCCCGTCGGATTCAGGATGAACTCTTGGCCTGCTTCTCCCTCTCCGCGCCAATGTGCCCCGGATCCCTAGTGACCTTGTTGATGCGGCCTGTCTGCATGGCGCGAAACATTCCTCTAAAGAGTCTCTCGGATGTGCCGAGACTTTCAGTCGGAGACACAGACCTCGATCCCTCGCTAGATGGACGGTCCTACTGCCCCCTAGCCAAGAATGCCGCCGTGCCACTACCGATGATGGGGCTTCCAATCTCGCCTGGAGCCCCCACCGCTCTGTGGTGAGGCTGTGCCATGTCGTTGAACTCGGGCACCCACCGAACCGAGTGCTTGCCGGGACCGTTTGCGTCTCGCCGAATCTCAAAGGTGCCTCCGCCGTTGTGGGCGTTGCCTTCCGTTTCGGCGAGGTCCAGCAGGTCGTCTTCTGAGATGGACTCTGTCCTACTGAGTTGGTCCACCTCGGCTTTGATCGCTGTCAGGTCAACAAATGACTCGGAGGTATCGGCATCGCGAGCTTGCAACTCCTTGCAGGCACGGCATAGCATCAAGCGAACCGTGACCGAGCGAGGGTTTCCGCCAGTGCGGATCTGACCAAGTGAGGGCATCGGCGGGATCATAGGGCTGCCCCAGGTGGGATTGCCCAGCCCAGGAGGTGGAACGAAGCCCATCGGCGACGGCCCCCATACGTTGTTGTGCATGTTGTGAAATCCGTTGTCCATGCCTCCAGCGAATGGGATGGTCGGAAACACCGGTCGCGGAACCTGGTTGCGGTGCCTAGCCGCGTTGATGGCCGCGTTGATCGGGTCCTCGGTGTCATCTAGCAGAGCGCTGCTACCGAGATGCTGGTTGGCAAAATCGTCTGGCTGATCGTTGCGCTGTCCATGCACCACACTGCCGGGCCGTCCGATGGGCGCTGGTCTTCCAATGGGGTGCGCTGGGGCCGGTGACGAAGCCGAATCGAAGCTCCCAGAGGCCTGCCTTGAGTGTGTCGCGGGTCCCGGTGCCATGTTGTGCATCGGGTCGCCCATGGGCTGTCCGAATCCAGGAGGCGGGTGTGGCATGAAGCCGCGTCCAGCGGGCCCGTTTAGCCCGGGCGGGCCGGGCATCATACCAGGTGGCGGTCTACCGAACCCAGGGATACCGGGCGGACCAAAGATGGGATCATGCATGCGATTCGCGAGGCCCGGAGGTGGCACTCCAAAGCCAGGCGGGGGCATGCTCATGGGCATACCGAAGGGGCCCGGTTGCATCGGCCCCTTGATACTGGATGGCGATACTGAGTGAGGATGGGGTAGCGAGCTTGTGGTCGCCACGCTGGTCTTCCGAGATCCAATCGGCGCCGGGCTCGTGTGGCCGGGCGTTGCGGGGTGCGGCGACGGGTTTTGGCTGGCGGCAGAGCCAGACTGCGAAGCTTGAGATTCTGGCAGGCTTGTTTCTAGGGGCTGGGACGCATGCTTGGGGCGGATCGGTGTTGGAGCCTTGGGCAAAGCCGGCGTCGCAACGGGTATCTTTGGAGATGCGTATGATGCTGGGTTAGAGGGGTGCGTCGGAATCGGCACTGGGTGTTGCGATGGACGGCGACCTGAGTTAGGAATAGGGATAGGGGCAGCGGCGATCGTAGCGGCCTTCTGCGCGGCCTTCTCCTCCTGCTTGATCCGCTCGCTGCTCTCCTTGTCAGCTTTGGCTTCCCGGTCGGCCTTGGCCTTGGCCTCCTTATCGCGTTTGGCCTGGTCTTGCTTCTCTTTCCGCTCCCGCATCTCCTTTTCCTTCTGCTCTCGAGCCTCCCTCTCACGTAATCGAGCCTCCTCCTTGAGTTTCTGCGCCTTTTCCCTGGCTTCGCGTGCTTTGCGTTCCTGCTCTGCGCGCTTCTCTTGTTGTTCCTGGAGACGCCTTTGCCGCTCCGCCTCTTTGCGGAGGCGTTCTTCCTCTTCGAGACGCTTCTGCTCTTCCTTCTTTCGGCGCTTCTCCTCGGCTCGGAGTCGCTGCTCTTCGGCCCTCCTTCGCTGCTCCTCGAGTCGGGCAGCTTCTTCGGCCGCCTTTTCGGCCTCCTTCCGCGCCTTCTCCTCGGCCTGCTGCTGTTTCTTCAAGGCGGCCTTGTCCTTGCGCTTCTGGTTCTCCTTGGCCTTCTTCGCTTTTCGCTGAGCGTCTTGCCGGTTCTCCTCCTCGAGCTCCTCGATGAGCTGTTGCTGGCGTTGCTTGGCGACCATGTCCCGATAGGCTGTCAGGACCCGTTGCTCGAACATGCGAGCGGCGAATATCTGGAACATGCGACGACCCTCTTCCATGCGCTGTTCCTCGGTCATCGTGTCCTGATGATGACAACAGTAATGCTCAGTACTCGAGTGTTTATGGTCATATGTGTATTGAGAGGAGCTCACTTCTTCATCCTCGTATTCCTCTTCTTGGCTGTCATCATAGTCCTCATCCTCCTCCTCGTCTTCGTCGTCGTAGTCGTCTTCGGGAGGAGGATGGTTATGATTCGAGTAAGAGCCGTTGGCGGGATGACCGTAGCCGCGAGAAAAGTGCTCCTTAGCGTCCTCTTCCCGCGCCATGCGGCGCTCGGCGAGCTGCTCCATCATTTCGATAAAGCGCTTGCCGTCGTTCTTGAGGAGATCATCCGCAACGGTGAGTATGCCGCCTAAGTCCATGTTACCATATCTGCAGAGTAGAGAGTCCAGAAGCTGCATACCCTTGACTTGCAGGCTGTTACCAAACGTCAAGAAGTCGGCCACATCTCGATCGTGAGGGTGGGCATCCTCTGGCGGTTCGTCTTCTTCGCTGTACTCGTCGTCTTCTTCCTCTTCCTCCTCGTCCTCGAGCTCGTCTTCCTCGTCGCTGTACTCTTCTTCGGGGTCCTCTTCGTCGTCATCGTCGCCCACATGTTCCACTATGCGACCGCGCGACGGCGGTTGTCCCGAGTAGGTTGACGGAAGGCGTGAAGGTCGCAGGGGGAATTCGCGGTGAGGCGGGAGGATGTGCGGTCCCTCTCCATTGTTCGCAAACGTCTCGAGCTCTTCGTAGTAGGCATCGTATAGCCCCTCCAGCTCCTCCTCGATGGCGGTGCGCTTGCGGCCGCAGACGGTGCAGCTGCACGTGTGCTTCTGCTGCTCCTTCATCTTCTTCAGAACAGCGTCCTTTTCAACCTTGACCAGCGACTTGCGCTCATCCTCGCCGAGCCCGAGCCAGAACTCCTTGATGCGTTCCCTCTCCTCCTGCGAGCTGGTGTTCCAGATCTTATCCTTGGAAATTCCAGGCCCACGGGGCGCCAATGGCGAGTGGGAGTGCGGGACGTTGTCGAACTGGGGGTTGGCGAGGTGCGGGTTCTTTGCGTTCTTCTTCTTCTTCTTTTTGGACTTTTTGGACTTGGCCGAGGCAACGCCGTTCGCACTGGGGTGGTCTTCGACGGAGTGGTGGTCGTCGGCGTCGTCGTCACTCGAGTCCTGGTCCTCGTCATCTTGGGTAGCCTGGGGTGTGGAGGCGGGTGCGCTAGGTGCGGGACTTGAGCGTCCATTCGGCGTTTGACCGACGGCCTGCTCAGCAGCAGCCTTCGCGGCAGCCTTTGCGCGACGCTTCTGCTTCTTGCGATTGACAGAAGGCGCCGAGGGGTCGGCGCCGTTAGTGGCTGTCGTCTGCACACTCGGGGCCCTCGCCGACGAGGTCGGGGTCGATGGCTGCGAGGGTTCGGTGGAGGGGGGGCCCTTGGGGACGGTGATGATCTTGGAGCCATCTTTGTTCGTGTAGCGAGCCGTGGCCTTGGTATTGGGAGACGCAGGCGTCTGTGATGCCGCCTGGCGGTGGTTGGCCGGCATGTCGAATCTCTGCTACCAAGCACCAAGCGTCGATGTCATAGAGAGGGAGGGAGGGTCCGGTCTGCGAGGGGCGGTTGAGAGGGAGAATAGATGTCGAGGTCGGGGCTCGGCGGGCGGTCGGGACTCGCGATTGAAGAGATGTTGGGTAAAGCTATGTCGAGACGGGTGAGCAAAAACAGGATGTTGCCCCTCTTCGCGAGAAGTTGGTTGGGTTGGGCGGCAGACGTTTGTGGGTAAAAGGTAGCGGCTCGCGAAAATGGCAGGCGGAATCAGGTACAGCGCGCAGGGCGGGCTGAGGTGGTGGTGATGAGGCAGGACTCACAGGTGGAGGCGAATATTATTCGAGATGGGGCCGGGGCAGCCACACTCACACTCGCCTAGGGACAGCGACCGCAGCAAGGCACTGTAGCGCACGGCAGGCGGGAGTCCAGGACAGCACAGTACAACACAGCACAGCACAGCACAGACAACACTGGCAATTATCAGCGTGTGCTTCTGTAAAGGTGTCTTGACGCAATGTCGAATTAATTGATGAGGCACTCTTGTGCGGATCTCGCAGCCGCAAGGCTAGGTTTTGACGACGACGGGCGACGACGATGTGTAACGACAATGCAGTCTGGCCAATATTGAAGACGGTGGGAAGTTTTCTGGCCTCTGGCTGGTCCAATTTCCCTTCAGCGAGGACGAAGGCAGGAAGTTGTCAGCCCAGTGTCCAATGTCTTGTCGTCGTTGGCGTCAGGCCGAGCAAGGTCTGGCGAGCGAGGGAGATGCTGGGCGTCAGAATGGGAATGCGCAAGTCACCCGTGGGCGCAGTTGCATGGGAGGGGTACATGGGACAGACAGGACAAACACGCTACAACAACAGCCCCAACACTGCAAGTCAGCACCGGCCGAATAGGCGAAATGGATGGGGCCTGTTGGCCTGCACCTCGACTTGGACGACATGGGCTCCGTCAATCAGATTTCGAGGCTGAGGGCGCGACTGTGCTGTGGTCCACGTGACTGTCTGTCCGCTGGCACCAAGCTGACCGGCCGTCAAGCTCTGTCTGGTCCGTGCCCCTCTCTGTTTCCCCTTGCTGCCTGAGGGCTGCAGTGGGGCCTGTCAGGCATCACCAGATCAAAATGTACCGTTCTGGATACGTATGTGCGTAGTCCTGCAAAAGGCCACCCACAAAGCTGACATAACCAGTTTCGGACCTGGTTCGTGCTCAGATGCGGTTTTGAGAACCCGGACAGATATTCCATCCCTATCCCCATGTTACGTAAGCTGACCTGCAAGGCAAAAGGCAACCGACATCGAGCTCGGGTAGGTCCAGGCCAGGTCCGTCCCGCTCTCCTCCAAACCACGCCGTGGGAAGTTTGGTTCATGGCCTGATGTCATCCCATCACCTGCGTCGTCTAACTTCAGCGTCCCTCCCGTCCCGAGGAATGCACCAGCACCACATTTGCTCGACCGCCCAAGACCAACGCAGGACGTTTCGTCGAACCCTCCAACAATTGTTGCAGTAGACTTCTCCTCCACGAGGGAGCTGGGTGCTGCGGTTTTCCAACACCTTGCTCTATCTCGACTGTGAACAGCTTTCTTTGCTTTTGAGCTACCCGGTCCAGCCACGACTACAACGGCTTTGCATTGGAATTTTCTATGCATACTTCATGGGAGTGGCAACGCGTCACAGCAAGTTGCACGGGGGCCATTCAATTCAAATGCCCGATGCTACTTAGTCAGTGTGGGCTAAGTACAATTGGGATTCAGCCGTCTCAATCCCTTGTGACGAACAGGCAAAGCACCTCTTGTAATGAATGGTACATTGCGCCTACACGGCTCTGAGGTTATAGCATGCCAAGCAGGACAATCACACCAGCTCTCTTCTCAAGAGAGAGACTTACCAATACCGACGGCTGCTGGTGGGCAGCGTCAACCAATCCCTGCCACCCCAAAACTTACACAGAAGGCTCGGTCGTCGTTGCCGAAGCTGCCGGCGGTACCATAATGACAGAACTGGGCGGAGGTCCCGGAAGACATCCCAGCCGTTCCGAAGCTTCCCGCGTTTTCAGCCTCCAGTACCGGAGCCGCGCGGCCACCGACACCTATCGGATGGCCAATGGCGGCCCCCTCGACCCGACCGCCCTGCACAACTGGGAGTGCATTGGCATGCGGCAGCAAGCAGTGTGCAGCCAGCGAAGTTGTTAGTGCCCAAGAGATGCGCCTTTTCAGCTTACCCAATAGGCCCCACCGATCAACAATATGTCCCTGACCTGACCAAGTCATGTCACGGCGAATTCTGGCGTTTGCCGGCCGCACATTTCAGTGACGTCGTCAAAGCCCGTTGTGCCATCGCGGTGCTGAAGTCGACGGTGTCCAGACGCCGCTGGTAGACGGCAGCCGGGACAATCGAAAGCGCACCACCGCACACAACAGCATTAAGGGCACTGCCTCGGAAAACTTCAAGATGACGGTCCCTCGGTTGGTTGATTGATTGGTTTCGGCCTCGTGCACGTATGGAGTAGCTGTAGCCAGCAGACTCTTTGCGGAAGCGCAAAAAATTTTGCGGGCAAGAATGCAACACACCGTATGAACAAACGGACAACACTCACCAAAGTTGCGTACCGCGCGACCATTGGTTTTTGGGCTCATTTGCCAGCCAACTGCAGCTCCAGCGAACGCCGGCTCCAGTCGGTAGCAGATGTTGGTGAGGGAGCCTCCCTATGGCAGCGCAATGCAGTACATACCAGCAAAGTCAGCACTGCCCCTCAGTCGACGATGGTGAGGCGGGCCATATGGGCGGGCTCCACCGCGGAAGGCAGACCCATAACATTGTTGTTGTTGTTCTTTGTTTTTTCAGCCGGCCACCGTTCTGGGGACGTGGCAAAGCAAAAGCGAAAGAAAGAAAAGAATGTTTCTGTTCACTTGGTTCCGACTCCAGAATGAGCCATTATACCCCTGAGGGCTTTCTCACATCCTGGAAATATTTGCGAATCCCATGAGCGTCTGTCAGTATGTCCCAAGGATGAGCAATTTGTCAGACGAACACAACGCCATCACCTAGGCGAGCTCTCCGTCGCAGCTTTAGCGAGTGTAAACAGGACGATGACCAGAGGCCAGCTTTGGTACGAAACGCTCATTTGTGCGTCGACGACGCCCCTGCCCAAGAGTCAACCGGACACAATGACAGCCGCTTCGTGTAGGACGGACGCTGTTTTTGAAGTAGCAACCAAATACACCCGCCTACTGTATCCGAGAAGACGGTCCGACTCGCCTCACCAGCAGCACTCAACAACCTCAGCTTCCCTCCACAAAGCTGGGGTGACGGTACGTACGCTGGACAGTTGCAGACTGGAGGGACTGCAATGCCGCGGTCCAATAGCACGACGACGCAGCCCGGACGGTGCAACCGTTGCACAGTCGGGGGGCACAGCACTGGTGGTGGTGTGGGTAGCCGCACAGAGAAACAGAGATACGACGCACGGGAATGTGGTTGGGTTTTGCCTACCTGGCGGCCCTCTGGCATGGCGTGCGCTAATGACCATTGTGGTGTGGCTACTCACCCGCACCCCGGGGACCGGATGGCGCAGGGCCCTTTATTACTTCAGGGCTGCGTATGACGATTGGGGTGCGGGACAAGATAGTCAGTAAAAGCCCGGTGGCGGTTGGGGGCGGACGAGGGTGACACAGAGAGGCCTGCGGTGTCATCGGTGCCGCCACGGCATCCGAAGATTTGTCTTCTCAAACGGACAGGTACGCAACACATGATGTCGCTGACGATAGCAGTTGGCGGGCGAGATCCACCATGACAGATAGCGTGAAGGTAAAAGTCAAGGCTGTCGGCGGGACGAGGACGGGATCATCCCTTCACGGTTGCCAAGGGCGCAAGGGAGCAAGGACAAGAAGAGGTGAGTCGTCGACATGCGCCAAAGCCGCATAAACAGGTAATTCGTGAGAAACCTGGGAGTTTGGAATTGTTTCGACGCTAATCGCAGGTTCGGCGATCGGCCCCAGAAACCTTAGCGACGCTTTGCGCCTCGCAGGCGAGCCGCGAGGGGCATGGTATAAGGAGCATCTTAATTTAGAATTGGGCGCCCTTGAGGCTGGAATTTGGGGTTTTGGCGACGGCGGCGGTAGTTCAGCCATCGGCAGTAAAACGTCCGCCTGAGGTGTCTTGGCCCCATATTGGATCGTCGCCAGTGTTCCATGGGGTTTCGAGGTATCTTCCAACTTCACGGCAGCTCATCGAAGCCGACCATGGCAGGATCTGGGGCATGTTCTTGGAAGCGCTTGTTCCTTGCCGGTACCTGACAGCATGGCGATCAATATCGACGTCTATGTTGGGTTCCGACTGCGACTTGGAGGCTTGCGGTGCATGCACCATCAGCTCAGCCTCCCGGAACCCCATCTGTCTGTCCCTGGGGCCGGCCAAGGTCGACTCGGTTCCAACCACGACGCACCGCATTGCGGACAGGCCGCCGGAGACGTCAGACTGGACGGCTGTGGGCTGTTTGTCATTGCTCCACAGGGCCGTCGGATCTCTGACTGGGTCGTGCGTGCCTTTGGCTGCGTTGGTGGCATCCAATGGTCCCCGTCCACCTCGCATGCACGCTGCAGCCGGGACCGTTGTTGCTGCGGGCAGTTGGGGGTTCGAGGGTCGCTGCCTCTCCCTTTCTCTCTCGATCACTCTCTTTCGGTCAGCCGGTTTGCAACCTCCCGCACCCGCCGCATCAACGAACCGAAACTGGACTTGTTGTCGTTGGTGGTGGTGTTGCGGCGAGAGGATTTGCAATTCCAGGACTGGCTCTGCTTGGACCTTGCCAGGTGGGCTTGTTGGATCGGACGTGAAGGACCAGACTGGGGCTGGACGGGCCTGGAGTCCAAAAAGGGTGCATCCGAATGCCTTTGACGTCCTCGTCCCTTCTTTTCCCTGGAGTGACCCTGAAGTGCCTGCCCCCTTCGGCGACGCATGGTGTTTTCTTTCTTTTTGCTCGCTTTTGTGCTGTGCCACCACACGCACCACCCGGTGCACCGCACGGCGGGTTTTTCTGGAGTCGTTACCTGGGGGAAGGTGAGGTAACCCCCGACTAGACTGGACTGTTGCGCGGGTTGGATTCCTTTAGCTCCCCGGAAGTTTGAAGCCCCTTGGGCAGTGGACAGCCCGACCCCGGGTCTCTCCGTATTGTATGCAATAAAACATTGATAGGCACAGCTGACCGTTGCCAGAAACTAACATAGAACGCTGCAGCACGCTCATCACTCGACCGACATACATACACATTTTCTGCTCCCCGACCAAACGTCTACTTCATCTCGGCCCAAAGGCTTTTCTCCATTGGCTCTAGATTCGCATCTGTTTCGTCGAAAGGGGGACCTCGTTTTGCCCGAGCAAGAAGACTTTTGTCACTGTCACCGTCACTGTCACCGTCACTGTCACCGTCACTGTCACCGTCACTCGCTGCTGATGATCTGGAACATATCTCATCCACAGCATTACCGCACTGGAAATCAACAGCCCGCCCAGGTCGAGCGAGAGTTCATTAGTTCCTGGGTACGGATAGTCTCGGTGAGGCCAATTGACCGTCGGTGCATGCCATCCCACACACATCTTGCAAGGGTTGGCGGTGGTAGTGGTGGTGGTGGTAGGGGTGGTGGGACACCGTTCCGCTCGCCTGTACTCCGCAAACCCGGCAAACCAGGTACTTTTCCCCTTAGACCTTATCCTGGGAGTCCTGGAGTCCTGAACCACTTTCCAGTCTTGCTGGTCCAGCTCTAGCTCCGACTCGCAGCGGCTCTTCTTCTATTTTATTTTACTGAATACTGTTTTTTTACTCCAGCTTTCCTTCTGTTCCCACTGCGTTGGATTGCTCGCTCACTCACTCACTCACTCGCGTTACCTTTTCTTCAATACGCGATCACCCCCCGTGCGTCTTCTTCAGCTCGTATTCCCTCCCCTTCCCCCCCCTAGGTCCAACACTTTACCTTGCCCGCCTTACCTCACTGCCTTTACCTAGCGTGCCCGTCCCTCTCACACCTCCTGTCGCCCTCCCGTTCCTTCCCCGAAAAACACAAGGGCGGCCCTCCTACCTTCCCGAACACTATTTACCCGTCTTTTTTCCCCTTCCCTCCCCTTCGGCCTGATCTCTGACCATCTTCTCGCATCTCTGCAATCTCACCATCCCACTCCTCTCCTCTTCTCCCTCCGCCATATCCGCCCTTGTCCTTTTTTACAATTTTTCTTTTTCTGGTCCATTTCCACCCACCAGAGAAGAAACAATCCCATACACCCACCCGCTACCACGAAGAGCAGCATTGCTTAGAGCCAGCATCCATCGCTTACCCGTTCGCCGACGCTGCTCCCGCGGCCCCCCCGATACGACTCTACGACCGCACCGCATACGAGCCCACCGATCTCAGCATCGACTACGCTCGTTGATTGCCTCCCGTGCAGGCCCGATACCACTCCCCTGATTCCGGTTCTCGATCGGCTCCGTCATTGTGTTCCCCGGCTCGCCATCGACGTCCGCCGTAGCCGGTCCGACCAATCCCTCAATTGACCTCTGGTTGATTTCTTTTTCCACAATCCCTCCGTCTGGTTGTCGATCGCAACCATGGCAGCAGCAAATAACGCTCAGAACGTCATCCGCAGGTACGACTACATTCACCCATTCGCCTGGATCCCCTCCGTTCGTATTCTTGAGCCGGCGGCCCTCTGGCAGGCCGTTGCGCCATGCTCGCAACAACTCTCCATGCTATCGACGAGGCCGGCGTCGCTCTGGCGCCTGTTCCTGCACTGTTTCTGCTTGCTAACCAGCTGTCCACAGGAAACTCGTCATTATCGGTGACGGTGCTTGCGGAAAGACTAGTCTGCTGAGCGTCTTCACCCTAGGCTATTTTCCCACGGTAAGCCCGCTTTGACACCCGTTATCGGTCTGACTCCAACGGCCAACTTTTGCTAACAGAGCCCGTTTCTAGCATTACGTTAGTCCCATACCCAACCCATCTCCTCCAGACTCGATCCCTAACGAGCCCTGAGCTATAGATTCCGACCGTTTTCGAGAACTATGTTACGGACTGCAGAGTAGATGGCAAGTCGGTTCAGCTGGCGCTATGGGATACTGCCGGACAAGAGGACTACGAGCGGCTACGTCCCCTGGCTTATTCCAAAGCTCACGTCATCCTCATCGGCTTCTCCGTCGATACCCCCGATTCTCTCGACAACGTCAAGCACAAGGTTCGCTCTAGTGGGCTTGGGCCCTTGGCGCTTTTGGGTCCGGAGCTGACGAATGATTATAGTGGGTAGAAGAGGTTACGCGTCTTTGCCCTGGCGTCCCTATCATTCTCGTCGGATTGAAGAAAGATCTCCGCGAAGATCCTGTCGCCATCGAGGAAATGCGCAAGAAGTCGTTACGCTTCGTCACCCACCAGGAGGGTGATGCCGCTGCTAAGGAGATTGGTGCCCGCAAATACCTCGAGTGCTCCAGTCTTAGCGGCGAGGGAGTCGACGATGTCTTCGAGGCCGCTACGCGCGCCGCCTTGCTGACCTTTGAGAAGGGTGAAGGAGGCGGCTGCTGCGTTATTCTGTGAGCGATGCAACCTCGTTACTAGTATATTTCCTTTCGATCAACCACCAGTGCGGGCACAACACAGCGAAGAGACTGGAACTCGACGGGTTTTGTGGAGCACGAAACGATGAGATTGCGGCCAGGTGCGGATGCGAATTGTGTCGATCCTGGTCCACCATGAGACGAGCCGGCTGCCACAAATAGGCACCGCGCCCATGCTGAATGCGCACAAAGGCCTGAAGCAAATCGGAATGGAAGGCACTCCCCGACGGCTCGCTTGGACATCGCCATCTCACACCTACCGCATATCATACGAGTCAACTTCTAATGTTCTGTCTCTTCCCCCCCCCCCCCCTTTCAGCGGCCCTACAATGAGCGGGGACAGCGCGAAATTCCAGCGGAGACGTCTTTGAGAAAGAAAGGGGGGTTGTCCTTATTCCATTATCTGTATTAATAGGACAGCGTAACATAGAACGACCCAAAAGTTCAAGCCTAGGAAAGCTGGTCTGGGAGGTTTTGGAGGATCGCGTTTTTCTCACCATACTTGTGGGAGATGGCAGTCACTCTAGGCAATAAATATTGGAATAATTCACATAACATTTCAAACTTGAAATTACTGACTCTTTTCTGCATTGTACAACGGCCATTCCTACGGCATGGTACAGTAGAATGACACAGTGAGGTGGTGGTGGTGGTACATGGGAGATGCGCAGTCTCTCGTCCAGTCTATCTTATCCACGGCTTTCCACGCCGTCTCCTTACTTTTCGAACCCCTCTACGTCTCTTGAACAGCAGAGACGACGCCGTCTACCGCTTCCACTCGTGGTTCCACGCCTGCCGGGCCGGGGTCTCGCTCTGGTAGCGCGCGTACTCGATGGGCACGGCGCCGGCGCCGTAGACGCCCTTCTTCTCCTGCGCGACGCGGTACAGCCAGCCCTCGTCCCTGGTTCCGGGGCCGGCGGTCTTGCGGAGCTCCTCGTTGGCGACGTACATGCTCTGCTGCATGCGGTGGAGCTCCTTTTCACGCTGCTCGCGCTGCTGACGCTGGAGGAGGAGCCAGGCGCGGTGAATGGTCCAGTGGCGGAGGTGGCGGTTGCGGGCCATGCGCAGCGGCGGCGGCGCCTGGGCGAAGAGGTGCTGGCGGATGTTGGCCACGCGGTCGGCGTATTCCGGGGTGCCGGCCGAGGTGGCCTTGCGGGCGGCGAGGGGGGCGGTTGTTGAGAGGGCACGGGCGGTGGTGGTGGTAGTTGATGTTGTGGAGGCGAGGGTTGTGAGGGTCGGGCGGAGGCCGCGGAGGGACGCGAGGGAGGCCATCTTGGGAAGGGTTGGTGTGTGTTTTGTGTGTTTCGCTTTATGGGTTGCTCGTAGGGTAAGTTGGGAAGCGGATTTTCGAGCGCGTTGGGGGGTTGCCTCTGGCTCGGATCGGGGTAGAGGGTTCGGTTGCGGCTACAATTGTTTCGTCGGCTGCGAGACAGGGAGCCGAGAATGGGGGGGAAGCTCGGTCGACGGTGG
Organism: Colletotrichum incanum; assembly: GCA_001625285.1. Taxonomy (NCBI): domain Eukaryota; kingdom Fungi; phylum Ascomycota; class Sordariomycetes; order Glomerellales; family Glomerellaceae; genus Colletotrichum; species Colletotrichum incanum. The sequence goes on along the minus strand of LFIW01002614.1, from coordinate 132,851 downwards.
GTTTCGAGGACGGGGGCCGGCGTCTTGCTTTCTTGCGCGGCGGTTCCCGGTCGGCGACAGTGGAGGCGTCCTTCTTCTTTTCTTTCGTTCTTCTCTTCTCTGCTACAGAAATTGCCGGCTCGGGTTGAGGTTCTGGCGCGTGGGGGTCGGCTTCGGCTTCGAATAGGAGCTCGAGTCGCGATGTGATTCGCTCGTGCGCGGCGAGGACCTCGTCGGGGATCGGGACGCAGTCGAAGTCGGGGTCCCGGGGGGCAAGCGGGTGCGGAGTCGGGTGGAAGAGGACGCCGGCGGTGGGGTGGAAGGGGCCGGTGTAGGAAGCGTAGAGGGCGTGGATTGACTGCGGGAGGGAGAGGTGTGTCAGTTTCGATCACCAGATTGAAGGTTGTTGGACCGGAAATTTTGGATGGGCGAGGTGTGGAGGTGGAGGATGGTTTATCCGGGACCGATGTGTTTTCTGGGTGGACGGGGGTGGATCGGGGGGGGTTCGATTGTCCACTTGGACGGGGAGCTGGACTGGATGGACCCTGCAGGGTTGCATCGACATCCCTGACGTGAGCTCGGGGTCAAGCTCGAACTTGGGATCGACGGACTTGCCCGCCTTGAAACAACAAGGTTCACGACGACGATGACGGGAAATCGGGACATACCTTGTTGATGACGGCGCCCTCTGCGTACACCAGTGCGCGATCGTACTCTCTCTCTTTGAAGACCATCTCCCGCGCCTGACGGTCTTCATCTTCGACATGCAGCTTTACAATGTGCAGCAGAGCCTCGCACGCCAATGTATCCCTGGCCCTATCCGAGGTCAAGACATCAATGATAGGCGAGAGTGCTTTCCACAGGCCGCGTACTCGCCGCATTTCCTCGAGAGACCGGTGGTAGGTATGATCCAAGCATGCGCGATGGACCAGCCACGCGAACTCCCGCACCAGCGCGCTGCCCTGAAGGAAGTGCATATACGCTGCCGTCTCCGCCGTGGCCTTCCCGCCGAATTTTGCCCTCCAGTATGACTGGATCTTCCGGGGGAGTTCGTCTTCGAGGTCGTCAGTCTCATCCATCATCTCACTCCACTCTACGGGAAAAACGGAAATGCTGTCAGGGGAGAATGCAAGGAGGACGACGAGCTGCGCCAGGACCTTGGGCAGGACGAGCTGCAAGCGCAGCAGGTCCTCTCGGGGGTCGCACGGGACGCGGCCGTGGTAGGTGAAATTTCGTTCATCGGCGGGACGGAAGAGCGGTAAGGGTTTATAGGAGAAGATTGGATCGCCTGGGTTGTGGCCGAGGAAGTACTGAGTGTTGATGAGGGACCTTGCCACTTTGAGTGTCTCATTCTCACCTTTCCCAGTTTTGGGTGTTGAGGGGGCGGGCACGTCGAGGGTGAAGGGCATCGGATCCCAACAGTCCTCGCACAGCTCCCTTTCCATCTCGAGACGCGCTCGTCGGGATGCGAGACGCAGGGCCGTGGGTTTGAGGAGCTGCTCCTCGGCTCTCCAGTGCGGGTTCACGTCCGGCGGCAAGCAGTCGACGACGAGACCGATTCTGTCCCAGAGGCACAGGATGGAGTCCTCGATGGCCGCGCGATGGTCGCTTGGCATCCCGATGGCTGCGAGGGCATCGGCGCATTGCTGGTCGATCTGGGCCGGGGACGTTTGGAAGATCGTTCGGAGGTTGTGGGTGTCGAGGAATTGGTTCCAGGATCTGTGGAGGGCGGCGTCGCCGTGGGGCGTGTTAGACGGGCCTGGAAGGCCTAGGGAGGACATTTCGAGTTACCTGGGGATGTGTGACAGATGACCGAGGTGTTCATCCGCTTGTTGGTGTTTTTTTCTTCCTATGGTTCTTCATAGCGACGATGTGGATGGAGGCACGACAACGGAGGATGGCATTTCGGAGATAGGTCAATCGCCTAGTTCGGGTTGTTCCAACTCAGTTGAGGACAATTTGGTTGGCCCATTCGCGGAACCGGAAGACTTCAAAGTAAGATTCTTAGTTGAGCCATTCTTTCATGACTATTAGTTGTTTTCTATTGTATTTCTACCTCTCCTCGTGTCACAAGGCTTACAGCGAGCTCAGTCATCCGCCCTTGAACCTGCGTATCTTGATTGTTGTGGCATTTCTTATTCATCTCGGCATTTTTGGTTGTCTTGATACTTTGTTGTACACGTGCCTTATTTTACCCCCCGCGATAAGGGGGAGGGAGGATCATTCCGTTGTCTTCTAGCTCACAGAAACCATTAACTTTTTTGTTCAGTCAAGAGCCTCTTTGGGCTCACAGCTTCTTATTAGAGGATAACTTCAAGGCCATTTGGTCCAGCGACTTCGTCTACTCTCTATTTACTCTTGGAATACAAAGGGACAAACGACCGCATCCGTGCTTTCAAAAACACATGTCAAGACGCCGGCACCGGCTGGACCCGCCTGACTGGCCGTTCCGAGGCGGCAACACTAATGCCGACGAAGCCGCATACTCCCGGAAAGTTCCCGACTCGCGCAATTGCGTCTTCCTTGGTGTGTCGAGACATTGAGTTGTCGCTGTCCGCTTGCCATGCCACTTGCCCCCGCATATCCACCGGGCGCATCAGAAGCTCCGGCTCAGAAGGTCGTGGACATCCCGATACAAGAACCATCTTCCATGTCCCGATCATGCAAACCAAAAGTCAACTACCCTGAAAAGTCAATGCTCCCCCCTTCCCTTCCTTTCCATGACACATTCTCGGGAGCTTGGGGCAGCGGACGCGAATCGGCACATGTCACAGACCTAAAAAAGGACAAACTGACAACTTCCTTACCTCGACTTCATCCGACCTCTTTCCCGCAACATAGTCAGCATGTCTTTCCGCGTCACCTCGGACGTCGACCGTCCCAAAAACTATGAGGAGTCCTTTGCCGATAGGACGGGCGGAAACACAGCGGTCGTGCGGTGGGCGCATACGCCAGACGGCACGGACTTTGATGACGCCTCTGCGTTCAGGGCCATCCGCGGCGCGGTTCTGAAGCAGAACAACGACCCGCAGCGGTTGCGTGGAGTTGCTGTTGAGATCGCGGCGTTGCTGCCCGCGTACCGGCCCTCGGACAACGTGCTGGGCTCGCTGTGGAGGTTGTTCATCTCGTTGGCGCAGCAAACGCCGTCGGGGAACATTGCGATGCTGGACCTGGTGGTGATTCTCGATCATCTGTCCTCGTCGCCAAGAACGACTGCCACGGTGACAGTGGTGGGTTGAACTGTCTCGATGCGCTGACTAGTTGGCTGATGGACTACAGGATAACTTCGAGCGATTGAGCCGCCTTCATGGCCTAAACCAGAGCATCAGGGACAGCATGGTTTGTAAGTCTTTTGGCCCCTCCTCTTAGTCTTGTAAATGGATAAGATGAGGAACTTACATTCTACCTAAGCCCCTTACCAGTCCTCAAGCAGGATGGACACACTCACCCGTTGGATAAATCTTAACGCCTTTGCCGCCCTTCTCTGGTCCTACAACCTCATTGATGGTCGCGACTTCGCCATCCAGCAACTTCGCACAACCTTCGAGGACCGCCGCTCCTCGGATGCCGGGGACAGGGACGGCGCCGATGCGCGGCTGATGGCCGCGGCGCAGTGGGCAATCCACTCCTGCCAGCGGCTGTACCATCTCTCCGTGACATCGGAGGCGACGGAGCTCGTGGATGGTCATAGCGCAAAAGGGTCAAATGGTAACGGGACGAGCAAGACCGACGAGAAGTGGAAGCCTGGGCCGAGGTTCAAGGGACGCGCAGGGTTTTCGTTTAGGAGATGGGAGTTTTGGCAGCAGGCGTTTGAGGAAGCGCATGAGTTCGGGAATGGGGGCATCGAGGCCAAGGTGGAGGCCCAGGCGGCGGCGGGAATGATGGAGAAGGTTCTCTACGCTGGGTTCGAGGCCTAAATGTGGAGGGCTTCTGGATGCGAGCGTTGGGATGTTGAGAGACAAGGGGGACAAGGCCGTATCGGTGACTTGAGGTCGATTCAAAGGTGCCAAGTTTGTATTGAGAGCAAATGAAGGAGGGCAAAGCCAGTTCATCGTAGTATTGACACGGTTTGCGGTGGCTTGTTTGCTTGTTTCGTAATACTGGTGATGATACATTCTCACTATGTTATGTTTGCTCATCTGCGCGAAGGTCGGGAGCCTCTTCCATGGTGTGTGGGTTCGACTCGACGCATCGCCCTAGCGACACAAATGCCTTTCCGTAACCGACAATGCATAGAGTCGCCTCAGCCTGGCCGTCTGTAAAGTAACGTCGGTGCAGAAGCTACGTCGCGTACTTGGTGAGGGCCATAATCGTTATATAATCCGAACTGAGGGTGGCGAGCCTGACGTCGCATAGTGAGGTGTACTTGCATTACATAGAATGCGTCTGTCTCTTACTTACCCGGGTACTTTATTTAGCTTGAACCTGCTTCTCACTTCCATGTCCTGCTAGTGTTTATCTGGTTTGTAAGAACACACGACGTCAACTTTTTTGGAATCCATACTGAAGCGGCAAACTCACTGCCTGGGGACTTGTAAAGGTGGCTGCTTCGTAGACTCTTAGTTGGAGTGGGTAAATCAGCTTGTATGAACCCCAAATTAATTATCTATTGTTCTAACAAGTTCATTTTAGTAGAGACTGCTAGGTCATTACATTAGTACCCGTGAAAAGATCCAAGGTTCAAGATTGTCATTCGCACCAATGTTTCTCAAATGTTATCAAATGCCTGTTCTGTCTGTGGCTACTATGTACTACTTGTAACAATGGTTTCATCTTCAAAGTGGGTACTGTCTATATTGGCATTGTCATCCAGTAATTAGCTCTCGTTAACCTTAAGCTCTTCACTCTCGGCGAGAAACTTATCAAAATCGAAGTCGCGCAATCCGTTATCCGCAATAACGGACCTGCTGCCCTGCTCAAGTCAAACAATACATCATCGTCCCTGTGAAGGTTCTGTGATTTCTATGCGGGCTTCGCGTTGGCAAAAAAATGTGGATTTCTTATATAGTTATGTACTGCCTAAGCAGATACAACTGGTGGAAACTGGCAGCCTAGGAACATGTATTCAAACAGCCTGGTATGAGACCACTCATGTGTCAAGAGCAGTTCCTTTGAATCAGCCCCAAGTGATGCTTGGGGTCAGAAATTTACTGGATATGTGAATGCTGACCCACTGAACTGACATTTGAAAAACTTTAGTTCTTCCGCAGAGACTCCTGGGAAATAGGTTTGCTCGAGAATACTTCTCACAACCTGCTGGCAATGCTCCAGAGAAGCTGAGAAGCCTTCCATATTTCTTCTGCGCCCGTAGACTCCAGGACCGTCGCCTCTGTTCTAGGTTGAGCGGCGGTTCTCTTTGAACGATATGTTAGGGCATGTGTTTGGGTTCATAGGCTCAAGTTCGAGAGTTTTGAGCGATCTGACCACGATGAAATTTTTCAACATGCTTCAGCAGCAGATGATACTGAGTGAACAGCTGTATTCTTACCGTCTATACGAATGGACGATGCTCCGGTTGTGTTGTCTGAGCGAATGCTGAGAGTCTTTCCCAACCTTTCCCTAACTGAATCGTCAGTTCAAGGATTTTCTTGTTCCTGCCCTATCCACCAGGTTTCTGTGCTTGGGAGAACAGGTCATCTGTCCAGAACTCTGTTGAGTATATATGGAGGCGTTGAACTACTTTAACTACTCGCAGTCGTTTGCTGTGCTCTTCGCATATGGTACAAGGGCCGAAAAAAATCAGACTAGATAAGAGGCAGGAAATTGTTGCTAGTCCATGTTCTTCGATTGCGGCTTGTTCGTTAATAGCCAAATTGCTCGAGGGACTGAAGAAACCTGTGTGTTCAATATTATCAGCTAAGGATTCTTGCATCTGATTATCTCCGGAGGTTTACTAACTACTTGACTGAAGAGTAGATGAACATCACTCCTTTGAGCCCAAGCTCCGATATATCCAAACAAGATGTTGTCAGATGTTGGGTTTTGTGGCTAGTCAGCCTACCAGCAGCTATGTAGAGCGACCCAAGGGTCTCTCTGGCCACCCTTTCTTTGGAACAGGGCTGGTTGAAGAAATTGTTGTCGTTCACCTAGTGAATGAAATCGTCTTTGAAAGTGGTTCGCATTCCTTCGAATTCATCTTCGGCCAGTTGACCAAAACAACATGATCACTGATCCAAATATTCTATGGCCTTCAAGGTGTAAGTATCCCAGGGCTGTACTTTTTATATTCACCAACTCTGTACCCACGATTCCAACCAAAGCCACGAAGCCAACACTGCATTCCTGTGTTCCAGATAGTCTATGGTCTAGACCCTCTTAGATTGAACCCTCGTATCTCCCCGAGCCCAGCCTGGTGGTTTGACTCCGGTGTTTGGGATGTTGTGATTCAAGGCTGTCATCCGCCACATTTGGAATCTGACAGCTGAGCAAGTGCTGCTGCGCTCACCGGAATGCTCTTCACTTAGATTTGTCGGCCCTGCCTCATTCGCGCATCAACTCAAGCTTACCAAGACCACTTCAGTGGGCTGTCGTCTACTTTCAGTTTACGATGTGGCTGGTCGCTTTTCCCGAGACGAAGGTGTAATTTAGCAAAGATATTCACGAGATGTTCGGTTTTCTTCTAAGATTCTTATCTTGTTGTGCTTCTCCTCGTCTCCGAGTAGGATCACTGTGGTCCCAAGTGCTGATCAGGAGAGCGCGAGCATTCGAAACCTTCAATGGGCATTTACTTACGAATGGCATGATAGAGCAAGCTTGGGCTAGACAGAGACGCCTTGGAAAAGGAACTCGATAGACATCCCGATTCTCCGACACTAGACGCAAAGGTTTCTCTGCCGGTAGCCGTATCTTATCATTCTCATTAGTAGCCCGAGTCTACTCAGCCTCGAAGGGTCAAAGTGAAAGATTGAAGGACCGAAGTATGACATATCCTTTGGAGGAAAGTTGAAGGCGCAATCCATAATCTAGATATGAGAAGCTAGTCGGGTTTCGACGCATCTTTGGCGCCTGTCAATGCAGTGGCTTGAACCTCTGCAAGGGTCACTTCGATGGCAAGTTTGCGTTAGAGACCATCCATGTCCTAATCGTTGATGGGTAGCATACCATCATATTCTCGTGTGATCTCGGCGGCTCAGTAAAATAACTCTGCTGCGTGTGGGAGGTGGGGGCATGAAGCAGTTTTGGGCGAGATCATCAACGAGAACCCGCACACCTCTTTACCATTACATCCCGTACCACCATCAGTGACTGTTGAGCCTCATGAGAAGATTTCAAGTCTAGGATATGGTATCATGGATTCTCCATCATATCTCTCAGTTCTTGATAAACCTTCACAACCGAAAAAGCGACTCAATCACGCCGTGCTGCCTGGCATCATGTTGTCCATATCCAATTTTCCCCCTTCCGTATGTGCAAAGTCATCCCAGTCGTATACCGTCGTTCCCGCTTTAGTCCGTGCCGAGTCTCCAGAGGCCATCGCCAAGGAAGTGTGCCTCCTCCACCACAGGACCCTTGCCCTTATCCTTGACCTCCTTCGTGCCGGCGACCAACAATCCCACAGCGCACGCCTCCGTCTTGCCCTCGGCCATGATGATGACCGGCTCGCCCTTCTCCAGCTCGCGGCTCCAGTGCCCCTCCTCGTCAACGCCCTCGTCACCGTCCTTGGGCTCGGGCAACCTACCGCCGGCGCTCGTCAGACCGGGCGCCATGAGCGTCGCGCCGGACAGCACGAAACGGATGGCGCCGCGGTCGATGCGGATCGTGGGGAAGGCCTGGGGGAAGCGGTGGACGAGCTTGAGGTGGGGCATGAGGGTAGTGTTGTCCTGCTGGTAAAAGAGGGGCTGCTGCTCGCAGACGTAGAGGGAGCAGCGGTCGGGCAGCTTCATCTGCTCGAGCGAGGCCTTCTTGGGCATGACCTCATCGATGTAGGGGTTCAGGAGCGGGTAGCTCGAGAGCAGCGAGTTGCGGAGGGAGCGCTGGACCGAGGACTTGAGCTTCTGCTTCGGCGCCGAGGTGATGCTGCGCGGAAGGAGGGGTAACTGTTAGCTTTTTTTGGCCGTGGTTTTTCCCCTTGGGAGAGTAGAAGACGGGCATTGATGGGAGATTGGGCTCTTACTCTTTCTTGAACATGTTGGCGGTATTGAATCGACGTCTCTAGGTTTGGGGTATCACTGGTAATCGATCGTCGCTGAGGTCTCGTCGCGTCTTTCGAGTCGTGGGCTGAGTGTCGTGGTTGATGGTGGGGTTGCTTGGAGCGAACATGGCAGAGAGGGAAATGGCCCCGCAATCGGGCGGGCGGGGCGGACCAGACATGCACTTATGGAGGGGCAGCCGTGCTACGGGGGTTGGGGCCCGAGGAGGCGCTGCAGGTGCATCACGTCACTCGGACTCGAGATGCGGAATCACTGAGTTTCGATGAATGAATAGTTAAAAGTTGTATTCTGTAAAAGTTCATAGCTGTACAGTCATGCAAAATCTACCGTGAACCATAATCGCGTATCCGTCGCCAGAGCCCGTCATCTCTCGGGACTCCGGCAACCATCACCACATCGACTCAACCGTGCTGGACGTGAGAAACGGTGCCGTCCTCCTTGACGTGCACGTTCAGCCTGTCGGGCTTGAAGTCCTTGGTGACCATCATGCCGGGCTCGATGACGCGCGTCTCCTTGGGAAGGTCTCTCTTGCAGAATGTCTGGGACGATGGCGACGTTAGAGCAGTCGATAGAAGGAGCAGAACGCGGTTATGACTTACCGTCTCGTTAGACTCCTCCTCATGCAGCTTCTTTCCGACCAGTTTGTTGGTCCACTCCTCGGTCTTGTCACCAGAGGAGTTGTTATTGATACCAGGAACGACGAGAGGCATGGCGACGGTTCGTGAGTGGGACTTGAAGGTGTTTGCTCTTTTTTTCTTTGGCTTGTTACTGTTGGGGAGTGTTCGTGGAGTTGCCAAAACGGAGGTGAAGAAGGTTGGGGAGAGGATGCTCGAGGTTTAATATAAATCGAGCCCACGGGATGGATGCCTAGGAAGCCGGAGGAAGGTGAGGTGTTGCAAGGTTGGGGGTTCTGGAAGCTGGCGCGGACCGATGACGTCGTAATGGTGTGGGGGCGGGGTTTGTCCAGAGTTCCTGTTACATTTCAGGGTCCGAGCCGGTTCCTTCGTCCGACGCAAACCGCAGGACGGGACTATCTCGAGCAGAAGCTGCGTCAAAAAGTTTAGTTCTTAGCTGCATTGCATCCCTATTTATTCTCTACGCAGGCTGTTGGTGTTCTATGCGACCAAGCATTGTTCGCACTGACCAAAGGCCGGCGTGCTATCCGGCTCCGTGGTACAACAAGAGCCTTCCGCATAGCTAGCGCCAACAACGCTCGCAGAAAGCTACGTGAAATGGCTTGATCTACGTCCAATCCATGGTAAATGGGTAAATGAACTTACTCCAAATTTTTCTATCCCTTGCTTCCTCACGATTCAATGTTCTTGTAAATGCTAGAGGCTGCGGTTCGTGGACATAACCAATGCATCAATGGTTGCGGCAGTGTCCCGGCGTTGATGTGCTGCCAGTGATGTGAGCCCAGACGTCAGCCTCAAGAACAGCCACGACTAGTGTTTGATCTGTTCGCAAGCATGTGTTTGGACATCTGTCATGCCCAGCCACGAGGAATAAAGGAAATTGGGGCGAGTGGCATCTGCTAGAAATGGCTAGTCTCACTTATCCAGCCGAAACCAACTCTAGATCGGTTCCCAGAAACTGCTGCTCTGTTACTTCATTAGACGGAAACCATATGCGAAGTAGCGGAACGGGCTACAATTGTGACAAGCTCTGGTTGGCCGGCAATATCGCATCCATGTTCTGACGGAGAAAAATACTTCATATCCAACACGCATCTTGCTGCAACAAGCAATGTGCAATTGTGGTGAATCCAGTGACGTAATTAAGATAGTGTCAAAGCCGACTCAGAATCCCTCTCGACTCTATCAATGACTTGTTCGGGGCTTGCAACGGCGCAGAGTATCCCGCTTCTTGAACAAGCCCAAAAGCAGTGAAAAGTCCTTCGATTGGTGAACGGGTTCAACACGGGAGCTGGCTTCGTGGTGATCATTTTGCACTTTGCCGGCTGGTGGCCCAAAGCTTAAGGGGGCAGCACTTCGAGAACCAAAACCTAAGAAACTTACTGAGATCGCCGGAATCGATCTTCAGCTGTGGTAGAAGCCCGCCTCTCGACTCCGGCCAAAAGAGAATGGCCCAGGGCGGACCATTCAGGAAAGGGGTTGCAAGTGAGAGGTAAAGAACAAATTTTACCGTCGTCATCCCCGGTGCCGATTCACCGAAGCGTTCTGGAGCTCAGTCTACGGCAGCTAAGTCTGGCAAACTTGAATATCACCATGCACTGGCGTGTATGTCAACAAACGAGAACCCAGAGCAACGGGGAGGCTGGAGGCTAGAATCTGGTCATGTTTTCTTCGAATGAAGTTGAGAATTCGGCGGCTTGTGGTGCTCTGTTTTTCTGGGCAGCATTGGCCGGGCCCTGTAGTTATTTGAACTTGTGTACTTGGTACTAGAATGCTTACTAAGTGAATGTGTTATTCATCTTACAGGAGAGCTTCTCATTTACTCATTTAGGTTGAATTTGAGTGTGAATAACTGTGTGTCTGATATGGCTGGTATCACTCGACCGAAGAAAGAACTGCCTCATGAACGTCTACTAGCGGGGTTTGTATTACGTCATCATGTACATGTGCAGTATCTACAGGTTCGTGGCCGTTTCCACAATCGAGTCCGGAGCACTCCTTCGTTCGTTCCTTCCTTCCAGGCAGAAGAGTTTAACCATGGTCGTCTCCATCGCCAGGGACCATGAAAATAAACACGAGTCCATCAGGGATTCTTCCACTCTAACTGCACCGAGGGTGGAATATGACCCTACATTCTTACATCGCCGTACCAAACCGTTGCTCGTGCCACGCCCCCGCTTATTTGGGTTCGAATTTCTCCTCACCCGCGTAAGCGGGTGCTCACTGGCCATACGTAAATACCACCCATACGTAAAATGCACTGTGTCACCTTAAATATGACTAAGCTAGTATTCTTATAAGCCTTATTTTTCTACTACTTTAAGAAATAAAAATATAAAGAAAGTTATATTTATAATATTTTAAAGTTAAACTAAGAATAAGATTTATTATAAGAATCTTATCTTATCTAATTATATCCTTATATCTAATAACTATATAAACTTACTATATCTATATTTAGATTAAGTAAAATAGGAGCTTTATAACCGTGTATAACTTGCCTATATACAAGATATACTTATAACAATAAAGGCAGTCTAGAAAAGACCAGCCAAGAATCAAGTTACCCCTAGAATTCCAGTCTTAGAGCTAGTTAACCCTAGATTCCAGAAAACTAACTCCTAGATTCTAAATAAGATATTTTTATTAGATAATCATATTACTAATAAGATATTAAGGAAAAGATATAAACCTAAGATATTCCCACCTTTTAGATTAAAATAACTAGAATTGTATTCATCAATGTAATAACCTTATCTTTCTACCTTTACTCTCACTAAGTCTCTTTACTTCCCTGTGACTATCTAAGAATATCACCAGCATATTCTAAGTGTTAATATTAGTAACGTACCTTTTTTTCTTATATACTTCTAAGTATAAGTATATATAAGTAGTTTCTATACAGTATAAATACAGTATATATAACGGGCTGTGCCCGAGACAGGCCTTACTGGACTTCGCGGCCAGGACCTCACCCGCGGACCAACCTTAGATAGACCTACCGCGGAACCCACGACGCCGACAGCCCGATGGTCAATGCGGCGCTGCCCTGATCAGACCGACGGCTAGCGGGAGATACGTGGTTTTTCCCTTCTGATCCTTATCTAAGGATACTCGTAGTAGTCGCCATAGCCTGTTGCAAATACACACGCCTTAGACCGTTACAGTATATTTATACAACACTTATTTTTATTATACATAAAAGTAATTTAAAAGTATATTACTACTTACTACTACTTAAAAACTTACTATATAAGTTTTTATAAGTTTTTATTTATCTTTTAGAGCTAAAATTAAGATTCTTTCTTAAGTGTATTTTAGTGGTTTACGTATGGGTAGTATTTACGTATGGCCCGTGAGCACCCGCTTACGCGGGTGAGGTCAAACCGAATCCCAAGTTAGTGGGGGCGTAGCACGAGTACCTGTTCGTCCAATCTCTCTCTTTTTCTCTCTCTCCGCCATGCTTCGGTAGCCAGCGGAGAATCAAGCGCCGCCCCGCTCTGCTGTGAACCGACAGCGAACGACTCAGCCCAAATCATTGGGGAAGAATCCTTCCTTCCTTCTGCTGACAGCCCCTCTTCTGTTGGTTCTTCGTGCTTACTCCCCTGCCTGCGATAGAAACATCGACCTTGTCGCAGGTAGATGTCCTTCTGGACCTTCAACGTCTGATCGTGCCAGTCCTGTTTCCCGGCCACGCTTTTCTTAGATGGCGCAGATACACCTTCTCACAGCGGGTGCAACGAAACGGCCTGTCTCCCCTTCTCTCCCACAAAGACGGGCAGACAAACAAGACAACCTGTCACAAAGCAAATGCCGTCCGTGAGACCTTCGGGCAGCGAGGAGGATGCTTCAGCTGCTGTACGGCGCCGCCCAAACAGGTTCGACGGGCTGCTTCAGCTCCCGATCCAGGGTGGCAGGTCTCAGCCACGAGCCAACACAGCCCACCTTTGACAGACCAACAAACGACTGAGAGCCGCAGCAGGGATGCATCATCGCAGCCCGCAGCACTAACATCCTTTCCATCGCAAGCGAGGGCGGCTTTTCTTTTCCTCATCCGCCTTGGCCTGCAATTCCCACCAAACTGGCCCCGCGCCTGAGGAATGCTGCAGCCTACCGAATACAACACAGCGAATCTGACACGACAAGGCAGAAAGAATCTTATGCCACCCATCGCCATTGGTCCAGCACCGAAATTCGGTGGAATGTTTCCTTCTCGCTTCGGGGGGCTGCCATTGTTAAAGTTTGCGCTGTACCACCCGCCCTTGCACGCTCCGGGGAAAGCTGTGCGACGGGAACAGCATGAGCTATCTTAGCTTGAAGCCATGGGCAGTGAGCTGAGAGCTCTGATCCACCCTTGCCGACCTCAGGTGTCAACATCATAGCTTGTGGGCGGGCTTGGTGTAACCATCTTCTCAAGAAGGGGGACAGAGAGGGACCGAGAAGCAAAAGTTCGACCACCGCCGAATATCCTTCACCGCCGCATGAGAATAAGCAGTGTGGGGCTGACCCATTACGATGAGATCAGACGAGAAATCCTGGTGAGGTTATCGTGGACAGGCCTTGTGTTCGCGGTAGCACTCCACAGGGCTAATTATGGAGGCGGACGCCGTCAGCCACCACGACTGCTGCTCCTATTCGCCAGCCGCAACCAATGGGCGAACTATAAGGGCTGTGCCGCAGGAAGCTGCAGCACCACCAAAGACCCTCGAGCACCCAACACTGAACACTAGCTGGCGAGATAACCTCTTCCCCCAGCCTTACAGGTCCAAGCCCGAGTCCAAGTGCTGCAGGCTCATAGGGGAAGAGTGGAGAGTGGGAGAGTAGAAGACCAAAACTTGACCAATCCAGACCCCAACGGGCACTGGGCCGCCCCCGTGCTGAGCTGCAGATGCTCGTGGCATTGGCGTTGGCGTCCCTCAGCTCACGGTCAGAGAGAGAAAGAAAGAAAGACAACAAGAGACCAACGAGAATGGCAACAAGGCAAAATAGGTCCCAGCAGAGCCCAGCCCAGCCCCAAGCCGCCAGGAGGCGTCTTTCCTTGTTGTCTTATTAACGCTCATTCCCATCCCACCCGCCTCGATCTCTCGTGCTTCCCTCTCCATTTCCTCCCTTTCTTCCATCAACATACCTTGATTGCATCTCTCTCGTCCCTTCGCACCCCTCTCAGATCTCAGAGACCAGCCCAAACCGGTCGCCATCCCAGTCGCAAACGATTCCACAGACGACATTGCGAACCAAGGCTGCAGACGCTGCCGTTTGCCGAACCTAGCTTCCAAATCAGGAAGCTGCCCGAACACGACTTTTGACTCGTCGCACGACAACCCACCACGCCGTCTTCCGCAATTCTGGGGCCGGCACTTGGGCGCCCACTCCGAACCGCTGCCAATCCCACCCCCGACCGACCCCCGTCCCGGCAATTGCTGTAGCATTCCACCCCCCACAAATCTCGGACAAGATGCGATCATCTCAATCCGCTTCGGCGCTTGTTGCGTTTCTCTTCGCGGCCACGGTTTCGGCTCTGTCGCCGGCGAAGCTGCACTGCCTCCGGTCGAGAAATCTGGAGCTGGCCAGGCTCGCGGCCTGCGGCGAACCAGGATCCGTAGCCCACTGCCTGGACATGCTCCCCGACGAGTTCACGCAGACCGACCTCGAGAGATGCTACGTTCACGCCGGCTGCGAGCTTGCCGAGGCCATCATCGAGTCGCAATGGACGCTGGACCGATGTGGCGACGACGGAAACGTTCCCGCCGAGCTGCGCAAGCGTCACGTCCCCGTGTTGGCGCGCCAGACCACCGCAGCGACGACGGCGGCCGAGGCGGCCACGGCCACTGGCAGCAAAACTCACTCGACGCTCGTCTGCTCCACAACGATGACCAAGTCAACGACGCAATGCCCGGTCGTCTCGACGGGCGTGAGGAAGGGCCAGACGCTCAAGGACGGGTGCTTCCCGACGCAGGTCGTCTTCGCGACGTGCGCCGCGGGCATGCTCTGCAAGGACGACATTGCAGGCAAGCCGTCGTGCCTGGAGCTGGACAACACCGTCTACGCCGGGGGCATCGCGGTGGCGCTCTTCTTCGCGGTGGCCATCACGGGCTCCATCGCGTGGATCACGTTCCTCTGCTGCCGCGAGAGGAAGCAGAAGAGGCGCATCGCGGCCAGGGCTGAGGCTGCGGCGATTGCTAGGCAGTCCGCCAAGAGGCCGACGGTGCAGGTCCAGAACACGGATAGCCAGCCGCTCATGTCGCACGGCCAGCCAGCTGCTGGGTACGATGCGCACGGCCCGTTTGGCGACCAACATCGCGTGTAGAGCGGAGATTGGAAGACGAGAAAAAACACATTGGGTCACGGTGAAATGGAGCCCGACAGATTTTTTTGATTTTTGTTCGCATGTAGGTTGGTGATGGGAGTATAGTAGTCATGGTTAAGATACCTCTGAGTGCGATTTACGAGTTTCGGGGTAATGCGAGGGCTGGCTGCATTGAGAGTCAAGGGGCAACGGACTTGCAAATGAGCAAAAAAACAAACAAACAGACTCTTCACTTTTTTTCTTCCCCGACTTGATTCCCACATTGCAATGTTAATCGTTCGTCGTGTGCTGCGCTGTGCTGTCAAAGCTGACCCTGCATAAGAACTCAATAGCCGCTGGGTTAAGGGACCGGGACAGACCGGATGAGGGGAAACAGCCCCTCGAACCCAATGGGCCGGCAACCCCAGCGTCGAGTCGGCGGGGTCCCGATCGATGGGCGGCCCTCGACTATTGAGCTCGCAGCGCATCACGCTTGAGATGGAAGTCACAAGGGAGAAGCTCCGCGTTCTACCAATACGGCGAGCAGCACGTGCTGGACGGTTTCGGCTTCAATGCCATTGAGTGGCGGCAGCTCCCATGTCTCTCGTCAGGTTGGGATCGACCGTTTTTTCTGACAGCTAGCTCCCGCATACGGCTTGCGCGGATTCTGTACGTAGGGGGACAAATGAAAGAAACTTGTCCTTGTATTTGTTTGCGTACCCATAACGCGAGATGAAGCCATGGTGCGACTTGGAATCAAACGTGGAACGACAAGAAGAAGAGGCGGTGATATGACTGGGGGGCGGTCTTATGTGATAACGTGATAGGAAAAGATAGGGAAGGAAGGATACAGGATACTGGTGGAGGTTTGTGAGTCTTTCGCTCCCGCGCGGGTAGGCAGCGCAGGGAAAGCGGGGAGATGGTCGCAGAAGTACTTTCTTCACATACATACAAACAACAGTAGTACTACATAGTATGTACTATAGTGCAATAGTGTGTGTTTGCTCCTCCCACTTCCCTCGGTTGGGCGTGCTTCAGCACACACGGTGCGGTTCCGGGGAGTGGGACTGGGAATGGTGGGGGCGACCAATGAGGTTGAGTCATAAACCAATCCAGTCTGGATGTGCAGATGCAGATGCAGTTGCAGAGACGGAGTTGGCGGTGGACGGCAACGTGCAGCAGCGACACCAGCGACAGCAGCAGCACCGCAAGCAAAAAAGCAGCTGCGAAGGTCGAGGGGCCGATATCGCCACCCCAGATTGGATCCATGGTCCGTGCGTCTCCACCGATGCGCAACGCTTGTTCGTTCTCGCCTCCTTCGTGCGCCCTTCCAGCCAGTCAACGCATCGCTACCCCACACATTGACAGCCGATAATTTTTTTTTGGTTTTTTCCCTGCCTCCGAAACAGCAGCCGCCGCCTGCCGGTCCCGTCACCTCCTCAGTCCTGTCTGGTCTCTTGAGTCGTCGCTCTCTCTCTGTCTCTGCCAGAAAGGGCCCTTGACCGGAGGAATCCCAGCCCAACTCTTTTTCCCTTGACCCTCTGACTCTTGAGCTACCGCTGCCGGCGTGTGTGTGTGTGTGTGTGTGTGTGTGTGTGTGCGTGTGTGTTTGTGTGCGACCCCGGTCCCCAATCTTGGAATTTGAGATCTGCCCAATTTACACACAACCTGTGACTGCTTCTTTCCTCCTTCCTTCCCTCCCCCATCACCTCTGCAACCTTCTTCACCCCTGCGATCGTCCAATTCGACGAGCCGCCTCTCTCTCTCTTCCTCTAGGATCTCGACGAGGCATCACGCCGAGTGCCTTTTTCCCTCCTTCTTTTCGACTCTCGTGCTTCTTCTCTCTTGCCTCCTTTTTCCCCGAACCCTCCCCACTCTCCGCCCATCATGATGCTCCGAAGCCGCCACGCCACCCGCGCCCTCAAGGCCATCTCGAGACCGAGCGCTCCCCGCGCTCTCACCACCTCGTCCGCCGTTTCTGCTGTCCAGGCCGCGAAGAAGGTCTCTTCTGGCGTCAGGACCCAGGCTACCTCTGCCACCTCGCCCGCTCCGTAAGCTTCTCCTGCTCTCGTTCGTTTGTGCAATCCCCGGCCGTCCCTGCTGGGTGACAAACGGACTGGGTGACTCACGGGATGCTTTGACTAACAAGAGTGCCTCCCAACTGTAGTGAGGTTCGAAACACGCCCGCACCCGCCTTCAATGCCGACAAGGACCGCAGCCACGTCCAGCCTCTCGTCGGCTCTCGCGGCCCTGAGATGGACGAGTCGTACGTAGCCGTCGCCCGCACACCCAATGTCATTGCCGAAGCGTAAGCCCGCGGAAATGCTTACTGGTATACAGGTTCATTGGCAAGACTGGAGGAGAAATCTTCCACGAGATGATGTTGAGACACAACGTCAAGCACATTTGTCGGTGGCCCAATTGCGCCCTCTAGAAAGCCAATCGTCTTTGGAGGAGAGACAGGGCTGACCGTGACTCACAGTTGGATACCCCGGAGGAGCCATTCTCCCCGTCTTCGACGCCATCTACAACTCAAAACACTTCGACTTCATCCTCCCCAAGCACGAGCAGGGTGCCGGCCACATGGCCGAGGGTTACGCCCGCGCCTCGGGGAAGTGCGGTGTCGTCCTCGTCACCTCCGGCCCCGGTGCGACCAACGTCATCACCCCGATGCAGGACGCCCTCTCCGACGGCACCCCCATGGTTGTCTTTTGCGGTCAGGTCGTCACCTCTGCTATCGGCAGTGACGCCTTCCAGGAGGCCGACGTCACCGGTATCTCCCGCGCTTGCACCAAGTGGAACGTCATGGTCAAGAACATCGCCGAGCTCCCCCGCCGCATCAACGAGGCTTTCGAGATCGCCACCAGCGGCCGCCCTGGCCCCGTCCTCGTCGACCTTCCCAAGGACGTCACCGCCGGTGTCCTGAGACGAGCCATCCCCACCGAGACCTCCCTCCCCTCCCTCCCGAGCGCTGCCTCAAGAGCCGCCATGGCTCTTCTCCAGAAGCAGCTCGAGCAGTCCATTAAGCGCGTTGCTGACCTCGTCAACATTGCCAAGAAGCCCATCATCTACGCCGGCCAGGGTATCTCTCAGTCCGAGGGCGGCCCTGAGATCCTCAAGGAGCTTGCCGAGAAGATGTCCATCCCCGTCACCACCACCCTGCACGGCTTGGGCTCCTTCGACGAGCTTGACGAGAAGTCTCTCCACATGCTCGGTATGCACGGCTCCGCCTACGCCAACATGGCTATCCAGCAGGCCGATCTCATCATCGCCCTTGGTGCCCGCTTCGATGACCGTGTCACTCTCAACGTCGCCAAGTTCGCTCCCGGCGCCAAGGCTGCCGCTGCCGAGGGTCGTGGTGGTATCGTTCACTTTGAGATCATGCCCAAGAACATCAACAAGGTTGTCCAGGCCACCGAGGCTGTCGAGGGTGACGTCGCTGCCAACCTCCGCACCCTCATGCCCTTCCTGAAGCCCAAGTCGATGGACGAGCGCAAGGAGTGGTTCGATAAGATCAGGGAGTGGAAGGCCAAGTGGCCCATGTCCGACTACGAAAAGGCCGAGCGCTCCGGCATGATCAAGCCCCAGACCCTTGTCGAGGAGCTCAGCAACTTGACCGCCGACCGCAAGGAGACGACCATCATCGCTACCGGTGTCGGTCAGCATCAGATGTGGACTGCCCAGCACTTCCGCTGGAGACACCCCAGAACCATGGTCACCTCCGGTGGCCTGGGTACCATGGGATACGGTCTGCCCGCCGCCATCGGCGCCAAGGTCGCCAAGCCCGACGCTCTCGTTATCGACATTGATGGCGACGCCTCCTTCAACATGACCCTCACCGAGCTTTCCACCGCCGCGCAGTTCAACATCGGCGTCAAGGTCATTGTCCTGAACAACGAGGAACAGGGCATGGTCACGCAATGGCAGAACCTCTTCTACGAGGATCGCTACGCCCACACTCACCAGCAGAACCCCGACTTCATGAAGCTGGCCGATGCCATGGGTGTCCAGCACCGCAGAGTGATCAAGCCCGACGAGGTTGTTGATGCTCTCAAGTGGCTCATCAACACCGACGGCCCTGCCCTCCTCGAGGTCGTGACCGATAAGAAGGTGCCCGTCTTGCCCATGGTGCCGTCCGGATCAGCCCTCCACGAGTTCCTGACATGGGATGGAGGTTAGTATTACCATCTACATCCAATCCTTGACAGAGTAGAAGCTAACTCCCTTACAGAAAAGGACAAGAAGCGCCGCGAGCTGATGCGCGAGAGAACGTGTGGTCTCCACGGCTAAACCGGCCACGCCCGTCTCTTTCTTGTTAATCTAATCTTTTTGCAACTCGGAGGCGTCCATGCATATTGCTCTCTCATCTTATACCACCAGCTTTGTTGGTTCTCGTTGGTCATGAACGAGATCCAGCTTCGACAAAAATCTTTTTTCCATTGGGACCAGGGTTTGAACGGGCGACGGGTCTTATCAAAGTCGCGGGTCGTCCGGAGCAACACGAAAACAACAAAATCCTCAAAAAGTGCTTTCGATCTCTTTCAGCATTCGCCGCATTCCAAAGTAGCACGGGGGCTTCGTTCGGTATTCAAAAATCAACCTATCAGGGAGTTGGGTTGCCTCAGCCTGTCAAGAGAATGTATATATATAAACTTCACGAGTTGAATGTTCAAAAGTTTTGTAAAACCATACATGCCAAGGTCTGCCTGGACGAGTCGACCATTGTGCTGTGCTCATGTCTGAACTTGAGCCTGGACTAACGTCTTTAAATGCCCTACTTTCGTCTCTGTGCCCAGATCGACTAGGAACGCACCTAACAAGTTGATTGATGTCTGCCTGATCTCTCACTTTTTATCATCATGAAGACTTGCTCATCTTTTCAATCGCATCACTATTACTATGGCCCAGGCATATCCACCGAAGACTTGATTGTCTATTATCTCAACCTCGATTCAACACTTCACACCATCTGCATTCTTGTTGTTTCGTATTTTCGTTCCCCCGACGCCTGACAGAATGTCGTGTCACCATGTGCTCAGTTCTCAGCAGCCAGTGGGGAACCATAGGTAGGCATGGTAATGAATCGACACCCGTGTGGTCAAGTATACAGCCTGGCAGGCACCCTGGAAAGGATCTCTGCGACAGGTGTATCCTCTCCTGCTGGACAATAATAAGACAGGTGAAGATGTGGCAGGACGGTGGGGCTCGCTGATGAACGAAGTCTCCATGTCATTTGCAGGTGCTCGAAGTCGGTTCATGGCACTCTTTTTGCGTCTAGTTACCGGGCCTTTCCAACGAGAGCCCGTTCAGAGTTTTCCGGACTTTGTATGTTGACCCTAATTGTCCAGCCTCCTCAAGTCTGAAGTCTGGCTGTAGGTCTATTTGGCCCAGTCACAAATCATTGACGGCTAGATGGACTTGGATCCAGTTGCGTCGTCATTGTAATCCATGGGTCAGGGTGTGTTTGGAGTTGGACCGTCCCATGGTCTACATGGCCGTGGGCTTGGGTCTTTCAAATATGCGTCCGCCAAGAAGCCTCGACAGCGTCGACGTATGTCTATCAAAAGGCCCAAAACTTGGCGTCCGATTCTGCTTCTGGAGCGGGCGATCGAAGATCAGCTATGAAGAGTTCAAGAACAGCTTTGCACTCGGGCTCTCCAAGTTGACATGTACGCCGTCATCGAATGATTTCGCGTCAGATGAGCTGAACCTATTCACTCGCTTGTCCGGCAACTGTTACGACGCCGCAGGATCAGTCCCTCAACCCTCAACTCCTTTGGCATTGTCGATGGCGACCCCCTTCAACAGTCGCCCTGGACGTCTTCTGAGATCGTGCCAGAAAGACCGGCGTTTTGGATGGTCGACATGCCAGAAATCGCCTGGGAGTTCGCCACAGAAGGCTACCTGTACAGTCTGTATCCTATTTCACCGCTATTGCACACTTGCTCCGAGTCTCGAGCGACTCTGATGCACCGGGGCTACCAGCTGGCCTTTGCAACACAGCCAGCCGGGACCAGAACTTGATTCAAATTCGACAGCAGTGCTCTGATTCTTTCGCACTCTTTGTCTTGTAAGGCGGGGAATTCTTCGTTTCTGAGTGCCTGTCCGTGTGATATTAGGCAATTCGTCCCGGCGGACTTACAATGAATTCGCTCTCTGGCCTTGGAACGTTTGGCAGATCCGCAAGTCAGACATGGGCTTAAAGAACATCCTCTATATACAGATGTTGATTTCTGTAGCATCTTCAAACTGCTAGAAGTTGTAAAGAAGCTCCTGCTTGCCGAGCAGACCTGAAAGACATCGAGCTCACGCTATCGGCAGCATCAACAGTTTCGCCACAACCATCCATGTTCTGCCTCACATTCTTTGCGAATCTCTCTAACAGGAGCGCCAGAGCACTTTGAAAGCACTGAACGACCTGCGGATCATGTGGGCTTCTCTGGAGGACCCGAAGCATTAACCCCAGCATGCCACTGAGTCTCGGCCTCACATGGGGGCCTCAAGGAGAAGTTCGAGAATAAATACTGGCCTAAGCTAGAGCGCGACCTCAACTGGATTGGCTGCGAGGATAATCTTGATGGAGAATTCGGCATGATAATGAGAGAGCAGAGCCGCGTCACAAAGTGGTCGATACAACAAGGCCCGCGCCTGGGTTCGAGCACACTTCGACACGTCTATGGGTAACAGGTTTGGATGTGATATCCTGGTTTCCATCATCATAACTGTCAGGCGAAAGGCTGAACGTCGCATTCGGAGGCGCGCATCTCACTCCGGAAGTTAACAAGACCAACTAGACTATATGGCGTGGCTCTGTGCAAAAGTCACCCTCAACCGCTTTGCTCCATACCTTTCCACAAGGAATTGAGTTCTCGATTTGAACGTGTTAGCAAAGTATAAGCCCCACATCCTAGAACCCGAAGGCGCACGGGTGGCAGAAGCCTAGACATCTAAATATCATCATCATGTGTTGTGTGCCGACGGCCCGGACTGCGCGGTTCTTTCTCATTCTTCGAAGTGCTCCAGGACGAGACTACCGAATTATGACGCGAGGCTCGTTGGCTCAAGTCTGTTTGAGTCATGTCGAGCCGAGGGCGAGGGCACGGTTTGAGCTTGGATAAAGCTTGGCCGGTTCCCACAGCGTTGGGTTTGTTCAAGAAGAGCTTGGGGCTCCTTGCATAGGGCAGTTCAAACAGCCCTGAATCCAATCCGCCCTGCAAAACCCCCATTGGGTTTCTTGGCATGCGCCATGCTACTGTCTGTCTGTGGGCAAAACTGACGAGGGGATTTCTCCCTCGGGTCTACAACTTGCGATTCGCGAGTCGCACAGACTGGAGTGGAGGGACGAAACTTATCAACGTCGATGACAACTTGATACCACCGTATGTCCGGTCTTCCCCTCTTCCGCAGAAGTTTCTAGCGCGCTTCTTCGGTCTTTCATCTGTATCGTTGATTTGCTTGCCGAGTGTCGCGGATATGCCGAACTGGAATTCACCAGCAAGAGTCATGGCGCCGTCTCCTCAACTCTGGACAGGTTAACGGGCACAAGACCCCAATGACTCCGGAGTTTATCACATTCGGGAATTGCGCGGCCCTTGTGTGTTGACACTCTGCGGACAAACGAGCGAACTCAGCTGAACAAAGAGGGGTCGAAGAGGAGAAGTTCCGTTAGACATCTGAGCACAAAGTTATACCGGACCAGACCTTTCCCAGAACTTGGCTGAAGCGGAAGACAAGATCCACCGACAGGTCGGCAGACGTCGAGAAAGTCGCTTAAAATAACGGCGTGGCGCCAGGGGAAGACCGGGGAAGGCTAGTCCGTAGTGTACAATGACATTAACGGGAGAAGCATGTGGATTGGGCGATGGCTGGGAAACCCATGACATCACGTCCCGCCTGGGCAGGCAAAAGGAGGTAAACGTCTCCGCCATTGGGGGATTGCGGGCGAATGACGGAAGGTTTCCTGAAGGGGATTGGAGGGATGTTCCACTCTGTCTCACACCACAAATCGACTTTAATCCGACTTCTCTCCCTCCCATCCCATCGCGCTCACTTAACCTACACACCACCTCGCCCGAAAGAGGAGTGGTTGAGGTCATCCCGAGGTTTGGAGTGCCCAGGATTTTCGCCTAGGACAAGGTCCCAAAACAAGTTGTGTGCCTCGCCTGGTGTGTCCGCCAGCGGCCTTCCCCCGCGTCTCATATGACCTTTTTTCCCCCTTCGGAAAGCAGCGGAGAGTAAGATTGGGGGCCGTGTTTTGACGCGTTGATTGGTCTCCATCACATCCCTTGACCGACCTCCGGATCGATCTCGCCTAGATCGGGGCAACAGCTCTCATTATGAACCCATCCATCTTCCCCATTAGATATGCATGCGCTAAAGGGAGGAAAGAAAAAATGGCGTTGCCGAGCTTCGGGCGCACGTTTGCCATGAATACCCTGTCCTGGTTCCCGCCCTGTTTGTGGAGCTAACACGACGACTAAGAACGTCGGCCCAGCCCAGTCGATGAGCCCGTTTCAGCGGCTGTGCAGACAGTACTGTCAGAAGCCTGCTTTCGTTGGGCAGAATCTGATGGCGGGGATGGCTGGACGACGTGTCACTCCGTTTAGTGGTGTGTCACTACGTTAGACCTTGTCGCGTCGCTTGTCCTTTCCACTTTGCCAGGTTATCCCCCCCTTGCTAATCTTGTAAGTTCGGTTCACGCAACCTCCATGTATGAACCGCGTGCTTCTGGCGGCACCTGGCCTGCTTGGTGGTTGCCTTTATTATATGAGAGGGGCCCGCCTCTCTGCTGCGGAGGATGAGGTTCCTCATGCGCAAAAAATCGCATTTAGCCATTCTGCGTATTTCGTTTGTGAATTACGATGAAAGATCGCAACTGGAGCCCCGTGGGGTCTCGTCGGAGGGGGCTGAAATCATTTGCCGCTCGGTTGACTCTTCGGGTTCTTGCCGTTGCTTCCATCATCGTCATGTACCACCTCCTTGAGCTTCACCTTCGATACCGAGAGGCTATGCGCGCCAAGTATCTGCCAACTGAGTTCGACATTCTCTCAGATTACGACGAAGCGAACCTCGCCAGCACAGGATGGAACATCGACTCCGATGCGACAAACATGAAGCGCAGCATCTTGCTCGATAATAGACAACACTGGAAAAAACTCGGAAAGGGCCGTGAAGGGGAGACGTTCACCTTCAACGGTACAGTTATCAAGGTCTACAACGAAGAAACAAGCCCGTTCCGCAACTGCTTGCAGACCACTGGCGGATCGCTGATAAGGTGGCCGACAGAGATACCAGCCAGTTTAATCATGGGAGGACACGAGGCCGGCTCATCACCACCCAACGACAACCCACTCAGGGAGCTGTTTGTCCCTGTTAAAGACTATTTTTTAGCCACCACAGACCCATTAATGCCTCCAAAGTGGCATCTCGTCACACCATTTCTAAAATCAGGCACTCTCAAGAAGCTAGCAAAGAAGTTACATGCATCAGAGGACTCCCCTTCGTATCAGGAGCTCGACCAGATGTTCAGACCATCCTTCGAGTCTCTCCTTTCGGCCCTCGACAACCTGCACATGGCGCACAACCTCTGCCATGACGACATAAAGCTCGAAAACATCTTTGTTGCTTCCGAATATGACCCCAGAGAATGGAAGTTTGGCGACCTCGGCAACGCTCGTGAGCCTGACCACCCCTACCACTTTACTCCCCTCTGGACGGCCGACACGCCCCAGCTACGAGACTGCCGCGCGAATGATGCGCTGCGTCTCACGAGAGTGTATCTTCAATTCCTTCGCCATTCCAGCAGAAACTCAGCTGAGTTCGACGAGGCTCTATTCCAAGGCGTCGACACCTTGAGTAGGTTCTACTGGACCGTCGCTCGCGCCCCGACTCCGGCCACGGCGGCGCAGATATGGCAGCTTTCGGGTGTCTACCCACCGCAGCTAGATGGGAAACAGATGCCGTGGCTGATCATGCAACCGGCCGACGTTAAGGAGTCCCGTGGTTGGGCCCCAGCTGCCGAGGCCGTCTTTGGGTGGAAGTGGTCATTGAGGAGCGCGGTGAAGAAGGAGTTAAGGGTTGGCGCCAAAGAGGACATGGGCAAGTTTTTTGGTTTAACCTGGGCTCTGGGGATTCCTATTGGCGCATGTCAGGCTGCTTAACACGTTATTGTCTAGGCTTCGGAACTTGGAAGGAGTTAAAGTGGAGTGTTGTTGGCGTTTGGCGATGAAGTCCTTTGACACAGCGATACCCTTTGATTGAATATGATATTGGTGTTACATCTCGTTTCCTTATTGAGTGCGAACCATGATACGTAAATGCGGGGTATGGAGCGGCTCAAGAGAGACTCGGGTGCCTACTTGGGCGCTTGTGAGAAAGGCAACTGCATGTCTTCCCATACTTCGCCGATTTAGAAACGAGTTGGATAACTGCAAGCAGGCACAAATCCTGCGCTAGCCTGTCATCAGGTCACGGGCAGAGTAAAGCAATTTGACACTTCCTCAGATTGAGGTACGTACGAAGCGCATTAAACTCAAAGGGCTTAACCCGGTTTTCTTCTGTTACTCTAACCGTCGAAGTTGCCATGGCTTGTAAAATCCGGCGAAACCTCAAAGTCCCTTGCTGAGTTTGTAGAGATACCGCAAGACTTGTTATTTTATTTTCGTCGATAGCCGAAAGTCAACAAGTCCGCTTGGAACTGGGGTGTTGAAGTGTGACAGAAAAAAAACACTATATCATTTTTGCGTTTCTATATCAGTATTGTTACCACAACGTGGGAGAGTTGTAGGCGAAAAACAACTACCACGCTACCGGCTAATGCTGTCACATAGAGTCGAAGGAGACATTGGCATGTTTTAGTGTATAATCAGAAACACTTTTGTCTAATATTTTCATTTATAATCAGGTAACAATGTGACTTAGTTCATTACCTACAGATACAATTCAGAATACCTGGTCCTTTACCCTGTCGGAATATCCTCTCCTCCTACTGACCAGACTAGCTATTATGTCCAAGCTCTCATCCATCACTTTTTCTTCTCCTCCTGATCGTCTATCACGTTGTATTTCCAAGTAAGGTAAGCTATGGCACCTAATGCGTCAAGCAGACTTTTCGAGAGGCTTACCAGCCTGCCTCCACCGCTCAATTAAATTTTTGTATTGCCTTATTACGTTTTTTTTAGCTTCGGAATACTAGTCTGATATTCAAAACACTTCCTTTACAGCAATTCACTTCCTCTTTCACTCTTTTTACTTGAGCAGTAAATTTGGTGAACGTTTCCTGGGGAACTCGAGGGCCGTAGCACCGTTATCCGTCCTCCTCCTCCGCCGCCATATCGGTGCGGGTGCCGCGGCCAAGTACATCCTCGATGATTTCCAACGTCGCCCATACGAAGTCGCGTAGCCAGGTAGTCCAGTCACATCGTACCACGGTGCTGGGGTTCACATCGTTGGCCAGGAGCCACTCGATAAGCTTTTTGTTGTCTAATACCCATCCGAGAAAAAGGCGTCAGCAGATGGCTCAAGGTTCCTGAACATGAGAATGCTCCCGCAAGAGCTGAATAAGGAAATTCGACGAACGCTCAAACGGTTACATCGGCTGTGCTGCGCGAGCGGTTGATGTCCCAGTCGCCATCGAGGAACACCTGACACAGATGTGGATAGCAGTCATAAGCGCTAGCTTCTTTTTTTTTGGCCAGCACGCTAACGCGCATCCTCTCATCAAGCAGATAGAAAACATTCTGGAACTGATGTTGCCGAATCACAAAGAAAAGTACAGGCTTCAGAGTCAATGTCCGGTGCTGCCGAGGACCGTGAGCCGGCATGGATGCTAGACTCTTCTTCTTCCACTCTGCGACAAGTCTCTTTACCTCGCGAAGGTGACCGTGGGCGCAGGTATTGTATGGTTACTACATCAATGCGTGGTCAGGGCAGCATAACTATATAGTGCCCTTAACTTTAAGATCGGAGCCATTCTCCGGAAGAAAGGGTTTGTGCTCCGCGAGATCATACGTCGCTATTTCAAAATATGCGTGTTTGGGTTAGACGAGTGCATGGCAAACGGCTGACGAGAACTGAGTGGAAATTAAAGATATGGAAAGTGGTCATAATAGTTGCTGTATTCATTGTGCCTCATAGACCAGCCTGCCGATTGTGAAAGTCACTTGCGGATTGCTATTACCACTTGAATAAACCATAAAGCTGTGCTCTCGGCTTCGTGCCGTGCCGCGCTGCGCCGCGTCGTCCAGCCAGGCAACAACAACGCCGACAATCACTCTGATAAGTCGCCGTGGGATAAACGAATAACTTACCGACTATCACAAGCATTAACCTTGCATACGGTATTTGGTGATCTACTCTCTGTGAATCCTCACCATAGTGGTACCCATGAGCGATGACTGTCGATCCGCCTTCGGCTTGGCTTCTGCGTTCAGCCCCCGTGACACTTCCTCCATTCGCTGTCTGCCTTCCCGGTCCAGATTCATTTCATTGCTTGAGAACTAACAACGACGCTCCAGTGATGGTCAACGGTCAGCTAGTTCTGGGACCGGCTTTGTAGCGTGCGCCGCTACCGTCCCCATACAACGCCTATGGATACATCCATGGTTCTACCGGCGACTTTACACAGGATTGCTGTGTTTAGTTTCAGAGTCAGCTGCAATTTGACTTACTGAGGTGATGGTTATAATCATTATAGTGAAAGGCTTGAAATCAATACATACATATCCTTCGTTTCCTCTCGCTGGATTCCAGAAATATTAACACAAACACAAAAGATTTGCACAGATCAGCCGATTACAACCTCTTCACCACATTCCAAACACAGGATTTCCTCCATTTTCAACTTTCATTTCAACTCACTCAACACATCAGACACTCGAACATTCATTTATACATATCTCCTATCGCCACAATGCAGCTCATGAAGTCCATCTTTCTCTTGGGCCTCCTCGCGGTTCAATCGTTGGCAGAGCCTATTCGAATTGTCAAGTAAGCACCGCCACTTCTCGTGTCGAATGTTTCAGGGATCCTAACATGGTATGCTCGCAGCTCTGAAAACCCAGCCGTAGCTGAGTATCGGACGGTAGTGGAGGCTCACAATCAGAAGAGACAAACCCCTCCTGACTGGGTCCCGGCGCCGGGAGATGCGCCAGATGTCGACATAGGGAGATTTGACAAGGTGGACCGTGGTAAATCAGTAAGGACCCCGTTTTTATCCTACATTACGTCCAGTGATTTCTGGTGCATGCTCGTAACACTCACCAACTAATGATGGGATCCTGCAGAGACCGACGGTCTTGCGAGTTGCATTGCCGTGGTGGTCTATAAAAAGAGTACACAGGAGGATGACAACGATAAATTCCTCGCGCATGTCTCGCCGGCCGGTTGGCATAATCAACTCAACACACTTTTCGAGGCCATGGACCTTTCCGACCCACGCGTTATGGTCATCTTTCCCCTTCCTGAAGATACTGTTGCCCCAGATGTTCAAAGAGAGATCAATGAGAAAGTGCTCGAGCACGTATTCAACCAGTGGGGGGATTACGACCCCAAGGGATATGTCCCAGACGGCACCCACGTGAACGAGGTTGGCGGTTCTCGCCTGTGGGTCGACGGCGACAACGTTGTACACTGGAGTGTTACTGACTTGCTTCTTGGGTCTTATTAGACATGTAATACCACTGGTAAATAGCTGTTGCCTATTTGTATTCTCAGAGGCGACAGATCCTCAAATAATCATCTTGAAATCCTTCGGAGTGTGAACTTGGATCTCTTGGTCCAATTACGTCTCATCGGGTGGGCAATTTTGTGCAACTTGAAAGATATTTCTAGCCACATCCTTGGGTAGATTTCACAACCAGAAATACTTGGCTTAGTGGGCACCCTGATTTCTGCCATCATATATTGCTCTTGGATTACTTAAAAAATGCACGGCCGCAACTTGTCCGACCTTATCACATTGCCATCTACTGTTTGGAGGCATGTGTGTTAGGCTCTACCAGGATAGAGGTCAATCTCATTTACACTGACTATGTCGTGGCTGAAGAGAGCCAAAGCTATGGCTATGCGCTCATATTAATGGCCTTGACAGGATTCAGGCATCTTCAAGTAAGAACCATGTGTACAACATCACTGGATGTGCCCATATTAC
This sequence comes from Colletotrichum incanum, assembly GCA_001625285.1. NCBI lineage: Eukaryota > Fungi > Ascomycota > Sordariomycetes > Glomerellales > Glomerellaceae > Colletotrichum > Colletotrichum incanum. Next base: position 103,652 of record LFIW01002614.1, on the reverse strand, counting down.
CGAACGACCTCACATCACATGGCATTCCGAGGGCTTTCGGCGGCTTTGTCCCTCTAGTGTAGGTTTGTGACTATCAGAACTTATCTACCCTATCGACTTCTTTCCAAGTACGCACAAATGAAAGGACCAGGAGAATCGACCTAGAGCCATAACAATTGACGTGAAAATGGCACGTGAAAGCACTGCTGCCTTACAAATACCTGCTGGTTTGCCGCTCTCTGGTTTAAATCAGCCATCGCGGGGGCAGGTGGGCCACCGTCAACACGTTGTAGCTGTGCTGGCGGAAAGCAATTCCGTTCGGAAGGACCTATGTGGGAAGACGATGATCTGATGCCAAGTCACGGCGCGGGAGATATAGGAGAGATAAAGAAGCAGTCAGGTGAAGATGCGTCGAGGTTTGACGTGGAAGTGGTCCGAGGTGGTGGCCACGGAAATTTGGAGTGAGACTTCCTTCGAACTCATACTACCAATGTCGCCGCTGCTAAAATATGGTAATTGTCGCTTGAACTAGGCCAACCCCGAGACCACCATCTTTGTCAAGTTCGCAAGGATCTTGGGTTCGTTGAAATAGGGTGCATGCGTCGCTGAAACACGACGCAAGCTGAATGCTTGGTATCCAGTGAATAGCAGCATGGACTTAGCTTTGTATGTTTACGTACGTTGTTAAAAGTGTTGAATTGCAATCAAAACAATGCTTGTATATGATTCAGGGCTCTGTTAACAATACTGAACTTAATGCGGGCCCGTAGGGCTGTGACAGATGTTGTTCCTGACTCGTGTTGGCCAGCAAACGATCTTTTTTTGAAATCCCCCTGGGCGGCACTGTATTGAACCAAGGAACCAAAAGTCACTGGGTGATCTGGGTTCATCTCTGCGCGACCCAGTTTGGCAATCGGCCCTAAGCCCCCTGTGAGTCAAATTAGGTCATTTGTGACAATAGTACGGGTGGTAGGATCTGTCAGAAGGTAACAATTAATGTGCCATCCTCAAAACACAATACTCTCCAGAGATACTATTCAATACTTCAGAGCATTTTATATCAATTATGTTCACAGTTTAGTATGTAGAAAAAGTGAGCAAGTAGGAGTGACTAGAGTAGAGTAGATAGCGAGCCGCAGCTGGTGAAACGGCACTTTTTTATCAACCCGATGGCCGGTGAACGTGAGCGCCACTGAGTGCGTCCCGTTGCGACCAACTTGCTGCCGTCGATCAGGATCTGAGTACATGCACCCGCGTTCCGAAGAAACGCTGGATTGGATGATAGGTCAGGCTGGCGCATCTATCGTATTCACTGTCAGGATCTGGTTCATCTCGACGCAGTTCAGGTCCCAGCTTTACCTGGGGTCCTTATCGAAACGAATCTTGCCCCCAGGGAATGAAGGCCTTGTGGGAAGGGAGAAATTCTGATTGTCACAAACAGGGGGGGATTTCAAGACTTGCCGCAGATCATGCAGCGTCAGGGGTGCGTGCCACTGCCCGTCGAAAACCTTCAAGTGATCGATCGTCGATGAAGAAGCAATAGGTGATGAGGCCTGCTAACGGCCCATTCCCACAGGTAGCTAGGCTCTATTGCCTAATGCACCACTTGTAGAGACAGAAGAGCTGCTTGAGGTGGCACGGCAGCAGTATACGTGGCGTTGTCCTCGACCTTGAGGACTCGCAAAGTTGAAACACTGTGGCATCCTCGGAATCTTATTCCGAGGACCAGGGATGTGTGTGAGGGCGTGCGGGGTGAGCCCCAGAGGAGGGAGAGGGGCTTGGCGAAGAAAGCCTGTTCTACCTAGCCCGCCATAGAACCGAGGTCTTCCACTGTTCGTCCACCCTACCCGACTTGGCGGGTGCCGATGCTCGGGTAAGAGCTAACGTTGTCAATGAGCGTATTCCTCAGACTGATTACGTCCTTTAGCGGTTGACTGTACATCGCCCGTTGCTACGTCCCATTTGTGCCAGTAAGCGAAGGCAGCGGGATAGGATTTTTGGTCCGCGCAACCCCGCCTAGAGCGAACTTATATCGGACCCAATTATCCCGGGAGACTTGGCGTGTTCAGTACCAGCATAAGCCAATAACACGATATCTGCGCTGCAACGACAGATTCTAGACAAGGCGCGATCGGCACCTCCTTGGCCATGAACCAGACTGAGCTCCCGTCTGATAATGTTGCGGCCAGGGGGAAACTAAAAGGTTGGGAGCAGGATTCCCAGGAGACCGGAATGCTGGTCCTTGGAAGCCCCTATTGCTGCCGAACCTAAAAACGAACTACATCAGATCACTTTTATGCATTCCAGTTTCTCGCATCCAGCCGCAGCGGACGAAACCCACGAATCTGGGAAGTCAATGGCTAGTGTGGTGGCTTAGTGTTCTTCTCCCACCCTATCGCTTAACCAAGCGTGCCCCAAACTTCTCAAGCATGGACTCTCCAGACAACGTCAAAAGAGGTCTACCGCATTTGGGGCTAGTTTACCGTGTTTCTAGGCCGATACTGGATAAAGTTGGAGTCGGCCACCATATCAAACAATCCGCGCTTCGGGTCACCCAGAGCGAAGTTGAACCATCATCACACCATCTCACCATTCTGCAATGTTCAATGTGCCGCCGCCCGGTTCTTCCTCTCGGCCTCTGGTCATCACGCTGTGCTCGGCATCTGTCTGGAACACGAAATGGAACACGCGAAGAAGGGGCCAAAACAGCCACCGCCTGTGCAAAACCAACCGTGCCGCCTAGCCGATTCGCCAGCGTCTTTGCGCGTGCGCCCACTCAGCCTGGTCTTTGAGAGCGCTATTGGGCCGTTTCTTGTCAGACCATGCCTCGCCTCAGTCATACCTCCGGGAATCGCTGCAGGTTCCCGGACGCTAGTCTCGGTGCAAAAACCCCAGTTCTGGAATGGTCCCGGCAACGGCCTTCCTTACACAAGTTAAGACAAGACACTAGACCTGCAGCTTCGCAGCCATCATTACGGATGGACTGATGGCATCAAAGCAGGATCGGATCGCATGCATCCCGACAGGACGTAGCTTCCACGTTGTCTCCACACGCGAAGGGAACCGCCGAGCTCGCGTAACTTGTGAGGAGATTGAACGGAGAACCGTCATCATCACCGAGTCCTGTTTCCACCCTGGATGCAGCTTGTTGTCTGTGCTCATGCATCGTGGCCCCGTCCATCCCTTCAATGTCGCAAGCCGCCTGGGGTCTTCGAGTCTTACCTCCCGTCCTATCTCTTCTCCATATTTCTCGATTGGTTCGAAAGAGAAGGTTCACCCTCGACCCAGGCATGTTCGACTTCTCTCACCAATCTGCCCCATCGCCCGAAAGTAAAGCATTACATTGCGCGTGATAGAGCACTGTTAAGGATCCACATATAACAGAAGCCAAGAAACGAATGGCGAACAAAGGCAGAGAGTCCTCGGTGACCACAACAATTCCCTAGGGGGATCTCCCACCAGAGCATCATGGCTTCCGATCAGGAGAGGCAGAATAGCCTCGTCATTACGGCATGCTTTTTCACGGGTATTTCAAGTGAGTTTGACTTGAGTGTCTTGCCGACTGAAGTTTGGGTGACCGCAATAATTACTGACTCACTTTGTAGCCATTGTGGTGATCGCCCGTACCTTTGTGCGGGCTGTCCTAATTCGCAAGCCTGGGCTAGATGACTACTCTATGCTCGTTGCCATAGTGAGCACCTATCTTGTCTCGATGCTCTTCCCTAAAAATATCAGCTAAATGGGTCAGATTTTCACAATGGGGTATCTCGCAGAGATCTTCGTTGGCAAGGCCAATCACATTGGCTTCCCGATGAAGACACTAAGCTTCGAGAACATGACGAACCTGCTGAGGACAACCCTTGCGATACAAGTCACTTACTACGTGTGCATCACAGCGATCAAGATTTCCATCTTATGCATGTATTTAAGATTTGGTATGTTTTTTACCAAAGTCAAACTTGTCAGTCAACTAACATGTGCTCAGCCGTTACAAGATCTTTGAACGTCCTTTGCATCTGTACTATCTTATTCCATCTCTTGTTTTTCTTCATTTGCATCGGTGTCACCTTGTCTCAGTGCCAACCTCTCCACAAGATGTGGGACCTGACTCAGGCAGTCGACGGAGTGTGCATCAATACCACTGCCTTCTTTTATTGTAAGCATCTTTTCTATGGCCAGAAAACCTTCCGCTGACCAACAAAGTCACATCGGGCTTCAACATTGTGACCGATATCTGGATTCTCGTTCTCCCTATCAAAACCCTTTCCGGCATTCTCCGTCCTCGTAGAGAGAAGATTGCGCTGGGCATCATTTTCGGCGTTGGCATGTTCGCAACTATCACATCCATTATCCGTCTTCATACTATATACACGTACACCCTTGCCCAGGATCTCTTTCGAGAAAGTATCCTCGTCAACATTTGGTCCATTCTCGAGATCAACATTGGCATCATCTGCGCTAGCGTCCCCGCTTTGAAGCCTCTATTCACACCCAAAGTCCTCAGAGAAGCAGCAGGTCGGAATAAACGGACCGGTTATCAATACCACAGCCATGAGAGATCCGGATTCAACTCCAATAGCTCTGGGTCCAATGGCCGGAAAGACAATGTCTTTGACCTGAACAGTGTCGGTGGGCAAGTGAAGTCTAAAACCATGTTGCAAAGCACGTCCCGCATATCAGGAAGTGAGGATAGTATACTTGGGGTGTAATTGACTATATGGACTTGACTTCGATGGCGTTTAGTCTTCTTTTCTTCTTCTGGCCGCGAGCTGCAGCGAGCTGAAGTTGTAGTATACCAAGCGAAATGGCGCAAAAACGCAAAGTGCGGAATGGCCCACATATTAGTGCGTCACAATGTTCAATCTGTTATATCAAGTTGTATCATCCGGCAACTGGTTGTTGTTTTGGTTAGGCGCGCAATCTTAAGTACAATGACCAGATTGTGAAAGGATAGGTACATGCGCAAGCCATCTGACGATAGGTGCGGTACCTGTTAGTGGCCAAGTGCAACGGGACCGGAACAAGTTTTGCAATGTTTGAAAATGAAGAGAATTGATTCCTTCAACGTGTGTTGTCTTTGAGAGAGTTTGTAATGTAGTCAACGAGCGGAGGTTGGATCTGTTGGTGGGCGAGAAGGGCACCCTGTGCCTGCAACCACCAAAATCATGGTTGTTGTCTACAAATATCTTTGGTCGAATTATCTTGATGATTCAAAAGCGTTCTGGTAGAAAGGGTCGACAAACTGGAATAATACGATGAGAGTTTGGAGGCACATGGCGCATGAACATTGGAGATGACATAACTGTAAGTGAAAGCAGGGTTTTAGCTGCTCGGGAAAAAGAAGATTTTTGAAAACGGTGTGTTTACAGAGCCTGGTACCGGCTTACTGAGTTCTCCGAGGAATTCTGCAAGTAAAGAGGCAGAGGAAAGAGCTAGGTTGTCTGGTTGGGAGCTAGCAGCTTGGCGGTTGAGTCCTCTGCCTTTCAGTCCCAAGCCGCTTAGTCAGGGTAAAAACCTTAAGAAGTATCTAACTCAATCAACAGAGCAGTAGCCGCCAGCGTGCTATAGTAAGAAGGCCAGGGGTGTTTGAGTGTCTTGAGACACGCCATGAGTGTACTGCGCTCTTGATACATGAAGCAACTCTCCATTTGTCTCAGTCATCAAGTCATGAGTTGGATGCTTACCGCGACCGAAAAATTGAACTGATCATACTTCTCTTCGCCCTCCAAACAATTGAAAGACAAGACACTTGCTGTGTTGTACAACGATACAATCAAAACATTCTTTAGTTACGTTCATAACAGCTGGGTCATTATCTCGTGCCTTGTATTCTGCAAGCGACTCTACGTTACTAAGCAAGCTTGCAGACCCAGAAGCATCTCGCCGACCTCACAAGTGCTGTTTCAAACACATTGAGACTTTGAAAGTGACCTCAGCAAATCTTTTACGCCCCAAAAAAAGATTACTGCATCTCAAATCAACGTAGAGTATCTCAGTATTAATATACCAATGTCTTAAGCTACGTTTTAAGTAAGATTCATCGAACCGTGGGATTCCTGATGTCTTCGTACCTCGAAATCAACGACCTATGTCGGTGACCATATGGTTCTAGCTTTACCCAATCAGGCACCAGCTCTTTTAGTGTAGCCAAAACAACAATAGAGTCAAACAAAACAATGCTATCGATTCCTCAGAATGTTCGGAGCTTTGTACCCCGCGTCTAGGTGCTTACAGTGGCGGCCATTGCCTAGGGTGGCTTAGGACCCCTGGTTGAGGCAATTCATGTCATTGGTGGCTTTTGTGATGTTGATATGCCATCAACTCAACACAACATTTCCATCCACTTGATTGACAGATGCTTGGCCGTCCCATTCTGTGAAATAGAAGCTACCGTCACTCCAATAAAGATCTTCAGCTGCGAAACTAGCAGGACTGTTGTCTAGGCCGATTACACCCTTATTCCGGATCAGCCATACCTGTTACTCTGGTATGAGAGAACTTATCCACAATTACGGCGAGACATTTTTACTTTCGTGGTCGCCTTTTGGTTAATCAAAAGAATTGGTATTTCACAGCTCAAGGGTAGCAACATGCGCTATGTCTTCTGCGTGCATACGGAAGGAGAGTCTATTTATCGGGTTGCCTACGATTATTCTTTTTCCACTAATAGGGAACTCTTCTCATATTGCTTTCACGTGGGTGGCAGCAAATTCAAGGTCATCAGACAAATGAGCTCTAGATGCCGCACAAGCTTTCTCTAGTAAATGCAGCATGGCCGGATCTGTGGGGTACATTCGGGTGCGTCCCGGTGACAACCCCCTGCATCAAATTAGAAGTTTTACATGCATAGGCGCTCAAAAGTGGTTGGTTCGTACTCTGATTTACAGTCAGTTTTCTTACTCGAAAATCTTGATGAGCTTCGACTGCTCACCACCACTGGTGGAAATTCGTACGGGGAAATCATTTCCTTCAGCCCCAGCCCATGACGTTGAAGATAACAGATCATGACAAGTTACAGCTGAGGATACTAGATGTTTGCACTGTGGAAGGGGTTGAGAAAATGAGATAGGCCTCTGGAGAACTATAAGTATACTGGTATATCCACAGTTGTGCTAAGATCTCCACGCTGAAGCATCAGATCAACAAGCCAAGACGTCCAGCTCCCTGTTCCCCGGACACCGCCAAGATGCATCAATACTACCTTCTTGTCTTTATCCCTGCGGCCCTGGGTTGTTTGAACGCCAACTCAAACGCTTGTGCTAGCTACATAAAATCCAACGCCGCGGCTTCTACCTTCTGTGCTACTTTCACGAAAAGCACCGTCACTGCAACCACCGCTCTCCCTGCTTGGGCTACTAACTGTTCGAACAAGCCGAGTCTTATCTCCGCTGAATGCACATGCCACTACAGCGGTGCCGGTGGTAGCTCGCCGAGCAGTACTCTCAAGACGACCACCACTCAGGGTGGTGCTGTTATCACTCCTCCTACTGGAGTCACCACCACTCTTCCCAAATCTTCTGGGGCTACCTCTACCAGCAAGCCCATCACTGTCTCTGCTGGACAATCTTATGATGGTGGTATGAAGAAGTTTGACCGGAGCCGTAAGTTTAAGCCCTTCTGCGAATCATGTGCTCTCTAAGGGCGCTGATGTTCTTGTAGCCAGGGTTTGTGCCGAGCAGGATGAGACCGGCGAGGCGGATGCCATGTTCGTCCTAGAGAATGGGGCTACCCTCTCAAATGTAATCATCGGACCCGATCAGGCTGAGGGTGTCCACTGCAAGGGAACATGGTGAGTCTGCTGTTCTTAACACATGAGTATCATTTAACTAACAAAAACAGCACTCTGTAAGCTGAAATCGCGATTTCCTTGAATGATCCATCGCTAACCAAAGCCAAGCAACAACGTCTGGTGGGAAGATGTCTGTGAGGATGCTCTGTAAGTCATTTCATAATTACCTCAACGCAAGATAGCATCATCATCTAACTCCTACACAGCACTCTGAAACAGTCCAGCGGAACCTCGTACGTCAATGGCGGCGGTGCCTTCAAAGCATCCGATAAAATCGTTCAATTCAACGGTTTTGGCACCCTTAGCATCAAGAACTTTTACGCCAACGACTACGGTAAGGTTGTTCGAAGCTGTGGCAACTGCAGCGGCAACGGCGGGGCCCGCCACGTGCTCATGGACAATGTAATTGCCACTGATGGCGGCGTTCTCTGTGGTATCAATACCAACTACGGTGACACATGCATTGTTACCAACAGCTGCCAAGATAGCAACAAGATCTGTGATCGATACACAGGAAACAACAGCGGTGCCGAACCCCCGAAAATCGGATCCGGACCTGACGGTACTTACTGCAAAGCGACCGGCTTCACCATTGCCTGCTAAGTCTGAATGGAACAGACGAAATTATACTGAAGCACTGAGAAATGGTCAGGGAATATTCATCGATCTTTTGGGGATACAAAGTGTTTGAGATATGTATCCAGCAGATATGCTTTGATTTAAATTTCGGCAGGACAAGGTTTTTACACAGTTGACTACCAAGCACATACTTATTCCACTTTCTAAAACTTTGTCACCAAAGTTTCAGCTTCCAGACTGAAACCTCTTTCTCTATTCTATGAGCCAAGTTCACGGAAATGTTCTTTTTAGTTGTATTTTTCTTCGAACCAATCCCTACATACCAACTGCCTGTAGCTGTCAGAGTTTACGAGGTGGGCGATAAATATATAGAGATTTATGGCTACGGGACTGCTGCTGTCGGCTGTCGAACACCCAGTCCCCTACATCTGGACATTGTATCGACCCCCCGAGTCAGCGAAGAACAGAGGTCTTTACAACGCGACCAGTATCGGAATCAACAACAACCAGGATGACATCGGTAGCCTGGCATATCAGTTTAAGTAGGGTGCTGAAAGGCAGATTCATGAAGTTCGCGCCTTTCGACTGCACGGGCAAAGTATTTGTGCAGTAGTATTTCTCACATTTGTACTAGGGGTGATTCTGCTTCAGGCGGCGGCGAGAATATCTTCTCCGGTAGCTGGGCCATGTATGCATAATTACGTCAAACTTGTCCTGTTCCTTTGTAAACAAAACCGAAAGCGGTTCGTTCTTTATCAAGATGACCTGATGTCAGAGCTAGCAGCCGACAAGCTCCAACGCCGACAATAACTACCTGAAGTCCTTACGGACAGAAACTATTCAGGAGAGCTTGAGCCACAGTCAAGAATTCTGCGGAGTGTCCACTAAGGCCAGTTTCGTCGAACTTACTATCGTCCTGGTTTATGTTACGGAGGCTTTCATAGCACATGCAAGCTTTAGAGTTAGCTCGGTTTGCTTCTGATTGTTACCACTCACTCAGTAGAACTAGACTTTGCAGGGCCAGGTTATTGGGTTAGACAAATCCTTGTCGCAAAATGGTGAACAACATTAATGTTGGCTTCAACAGCGGGACTCGAAGATTTTCATGCCATACTCTTTATTCCTACATTGCAGTCTTTCCAGGCTTTTTCTTCGATTGAGGTTGTGTTAAACTTTTTCACGGAAACAGGGGACATCCATGTCCCAATTTTTGAAGTTACAGTAGGTAGTCAATCGAGGCTCGTAGAAACCCACTTACCTACTGCGTCTTCGCTCGAATAGGGAAACTGAAAAGCCCATTGTTTGAGCGCTGGAACAGTGTAGAGGTTCGTCCTCTCTTTTCTGGAGCTCAAGAGCACGTAAAGACCTTTTGTTTTGCACCGGAGAGAATCGGACACTAGAGCTGGCCTTCGATGACACCGATAAGGATCCACTGAGCCAAGATCCACAATAACGAAGCCGGTTCCGGCGGGCGTCGCACGAAACCCGTAAGCCGAAAACTTCGTTTCCGTTTTGTCGGTTTTCATTTTCATCAGAGCCGACACAACGGTTGTTGCATCGGGGAAAACATGCGGTCAAGTCTTTCGTGCGATTTTTGTCGGTAAGTCAACTCGGTCTCGGAGCTTGCTCCGGCGATCGTCGGCTTTGATGTAACCACCGCTCACCCCGTTTCTACTCCGCAGGCGGTCCAAGATCAAATGCGTCAACAGCGGAACTCCGCCATGCAACAAATGCGAGAAGTCGGGGAGATCTGACTGCGCGTTGACTAGGCCGCATGTCGCATCTACCGGGCGAGCGGCAAAACGGGCGCGGAGAGCAACGGAGGAGGCATCGTCAGTTTCGTGCGATCACGATGTCGGCTCCCAGAGGCTTCTGGTCTCTGCACCTCAATCTCGGGGTCCAGCAACCCCTTCATCGGGAATGGACTATCGAGACGGTCGTGAGGAAATGAACAGACATCTCGAACAAATCCCTAAGGACGTGATCTTCATAGCACTGGAGGCTTTCTGGCGCAAGTTCCCAGAACTTCGTGTCATCCACCCCTCCTCATTTATGCAATCATTCGGATCAACTTGTCCAAGAGAAAGTAAGGCGTTGCTGGCAACCGTACTTGCAATGACTAAAACCCAGAAACCCGACTCCGATCGATTGAGAACGCAGCTTTTGTATGCCAGCGAACACTATGCGTCTTATGCGTGCGATATCTTGGCTGCATGCATACTGCAGCCGCCAGACGTAAAGGTAATCCAGGCACTGCTCATATTGACGCTGTATGAATGGGGCACCCGCGACTTTCACAAAGCTTGGATGCACTGTGGTAAGCAAGCTTGTGTACAAGAAACTCACCATTTTCTGACATGATGCAGGCATCGCGATCCGTATGATGCAGCTACTTCACAGTTCACGCGTTGCGCCTTTCCCTCTCGAAATCCCTCATCGTAGTGAGCCGAATAGCCTCACTCCCGCCATCGAAACCAGGACATTTTGGGCCTGCTTCATTATGGACTGTATGGTCAGTTCTGGCACATATAATCCGCGCGTATTACCAAAACAAGAAATGGCTAAGCTCAACGTTCCGCGAGCGCCTACTTCCACAGAATTTGCCCTTGGAGCAGGATCTGCGGCACAGTCAGAGAAATCAGGCGAAAATTCGTCTTCGAGTGGGAGAAGTATTTCTGTTTATCATGACCTTGATCAAAGCTTTGGCATCATGGCGGATGGTTTCGATATTTACTCCGACATAATGGCCTTTGTTTTCAACGACGGACGTAAAGCACCAGGAATGTGTCTTCCCGAGAATTGTCCTTGGGTCCCAACATCTCCAGTGGCGTGTTGGCGTAGCAGACTTGAAGAATGGAGGTCGAAACAGCATCATCGGCTGCACTACCCTAGCAATAGTGTTGCAGCACACGCGACTTTAGGGTACGGCGAATCGTTCGTTTATCTCAATCTCTTGTATTATCAGAGGTAAGTAGTGCTCTGGCCAAAGAACCGGATCCAGAAGTGATGGCTGAGATCTCGCAGCATCATGATGCTTCAGAGAGAGTACTTCCCTTTTCTACCAACCATAGATATGACCCCCAATGGACCGATTGACCCACCCACTCTTGAAGCTGAAGCTCCTCCGGGTTGGTGGGAACAAAGCGCCAAAGAATTGTTCGAAGCAGCTGCGCATCTTGCAAGCATCCTTCAAGAGGCTTCAGAATGCGGCGTGGCAGTTATGACGCCTTTTGCAGGATTTTGCGCTTTCTCTTCATGCTACATCAATCTTTATGGCTTCAGATTCCCACGTATCACTTGCGGCTATGGTACAAGAGCTGAAGAGCTCATGAACTCGAGCATTGAATACCTCAGGAAGTTTCGCGAGGTCTGGGACCTCGGTGATGGCTGGGTGAGCATTGACTGGAAATTTTTCTTGACGTTTCCAAATGTCACAACAGTACTGATATTTGCCAGCTTAAAACCATCCAAAATGGCTCTTTGATGTATCAAAGAGCAACTTCGGATATTCAGAAATACCGTGGCCGATCTCGCTTCGACTTCAGTGTCCTGCATCAATCCGTTCACGAGTTCCGGGTTGTTGATAGGTCAGCACAGCATCTAGAGGAAATCAACAACGCTGAGAGAATCTCTATCAGCACTGCAGAGGGAGATTCCTTAGCTGAGAAGCAGCAAAATAACAGCACAAGTTTCAACGCTCAAGCGCTGCTAGACGCTACTGGGACCATAGATGACCAAGGTCTTTGGCCCAACTGGTGGTCTATGTTAGAAGATGTTGATACTTCAGAGCTATTCGCATTGACTTGAATGTATTCGAATAGGCTTAGACGTAGTAAACTGAACACAGGCGCTGTAGAATTATGATTATGGTGGACGTGGGCCCACTTTGTATTGTGCTATAGTGTTACCCTTCTCACAATGTTTCCGCCTCAATTTCTTCAATTGATTCCCTGAAAACTCTGCAAATCTCCTTCAATTGGTCATCAGAGGTCGTAAATGGCGGCGCAAGCAACACATGGTCACCCCTTGAGCCATCTACTGTGCCAGCGCCAGGATACAGAGCCACTCCCTTCTCAAACGCCCGTTCTTGGACACGGAGTCCAAAACGGGTCTTAGGGTTGAAAGTCTCTTTGGTCTCTCGATCCTTAACGAACTCCACTCCCCAGAATAATCCCCTACCTCTAACATCACCCACCGACTGGCAATTGATCAACTCACTACGCAGCATAGCCTCGAGTTGCTTGCCCAACTGAGCGCAGCGAGCCACAAGATTGTCTCGCTTCACAATCTTCTGAACAGCCAACGCAGCGGCGCAGGCAATGGGGTGAGCCTGGTACGTATGTCCGTGATTGAATGCGTTGGATCCCTGTCTAAGGGCACTGATCACCTTTTCGTGCATCAAAACTCCGGCAATGGGGCCGTAGCCTCCTCCCAATCCCTTAGCAACGGTGACGATGTCGGGGATGACGCCCTCTTGTTCGAAGGCAAAGAACGTTCCAGTGCGCCCGGTGCCGCACATGACTTCATCGAGAACAAGGAGAGCGCCATGCCTGTCGCAAATCTGTCGAACACCGGCGAGATAGCCGACAGGAGGCGCTACGCATCCTGCGGTGGCACCGACTATGGTCTCCGCGACAAAGGCAATGACATTTTCTGGCCCAACCCGCTGAAATTCCGCTTCAATTTCTGCAAGAAGTCGGGCTGTGTACTCGTCTTCGGTCTCGTCTTTGCGTTGGTACTGGTACGCATATGCCGGCGAAACGTAAGAGACATGGGGATAGCTAAAGCCTTGGTAAGGGACTTTTCTTGCTGCGACAGTAGAGATCGACATCGTCGCCATGGTGTTACCATGGTATGCTTGCCGTCTACCGATGAAGTGCAATCTCTGAGGTTGCCCTTTTTCGTAATGATATTGGCGAGCCAGCTTCAACGCTGACTCAACAGCCTCGCTTCCACTACAGACGAAGAATGCTTTCTCCAGGCCATAAGGTTTACCATCGAGAATGAGGTTGGCTAGTTTTTCGGCAGGCTCTGTGGTGTATGCTTGGGTGTGGACGTAGCTAACTTTCCGAGCCTGGTCGGTGATGGCTTGGATGACTTCTTCGTTGCCGTGACCTATCAGGGCAACGGCAGCGCCGCCGCAAGCATCAATAATCTTTTGACCGTTGGCCAGGTTTAGGTAGACTCCACTGGCTGATTCGACCATTGACGGATGTTGGACCAAAGAGCGGTGCATCAAGCGACCCTCCTCGCCGTTAGGTTTGACGCTGAAGGGTTGATTCTGGCTGGTAATGGCCGATGTAAGGAGCTCGTCATCTCTCGCGGGAGCCATAATTACAAAAGCAATGAATGGTCTCTTAAGATTGGTGAAGGTTCAGGTATTTGATGATTGCTTCCATCAGGAAAATACTGTCAAACAAAGAGGAGACAAAAGAATATGAGTCAAATAAATATACTCACTTCTTTCGGCGCTAGTGTTCAGACCCGAGAGGCATCGGGATCGACCTTACCCGGACACGGAGCATGGTCGGGAACCAAGCCGGGGCTCAGGGTCAGAATTGTCGGACAATTCACAAGGGATCCACTAGAAGTCTAGTGAAGTCAATCAATCATTGAAAATGATGTGCGTCGGGAAGAAAGAAAATCTGACATCGGCTCTGATTCAAACCCGAGATCCGAAAGCCGACTTTAAACATACGATTCCCAAGAATCGAGATTTGCATAAACTACAACCACCGAGGAATCGAAAAAGAATTTCCATCATGAACCTGAGTTCAAGATAAGCTTGAGAGTGCCATTTTTCTATTTTCGCCATGGATCCCGAAAAAGGTATTGCGAATCCCGTCTACCCCGACGCATTGCCCGCCTTGAGGCCAGACGGACACGACACAGACCATTCGAGCGACGATCCTCCCAATAGCCCAGTTTCTAAGCCAGATGAACAGACATACGATGATAGAAAGGCTTGGATCACGGTTGCGGCCTCCTCTTTCACGATGTTTGTCTATCTTGGAGTCATCTACTCTTGGGGGATCATGCAAGTCAGGCTAGTCGAGACGACTGGTTCAAGTTTGACGACCCTGACATTTGTCGGCTCGCTGGCAACTTCGTTCATGATTTGCTTCAGTATCGTTTCGGATAAAATTGTTTGTCGGGTTGGCTACCGACTCGCTGCATTGGTTGGTGGTGTTTTTATGGGACTTGGAGAGGTCCTTGCTAGCTTTACTACCCATCATGTTGTCGCGTTATTCTTCTTACATGGGCTAGTTTTTGGCCTCGGCGGTGGACTGTGTGTGTTTGTAAGTACTCTTGTTTTTGATAAAATTTATTTGCTTTCATTTGTGCGTCCCAACTAACTATTAACCTCAAATACAGTCTGTCTCGACTGCTCCGATGAACTTGTTCAGGAGACATAAAGCCTTGGCAATGGGATTCGTCTTTGGTGGCGGCAGCTTGGGCTCTGCTGTCATGAGCGTTGCGACCAACTTCCTTGTGAAGGACCTCGATGTCGCCTGGACATTTCGTGTTCTTGGTTTCATTCTCTGGGGGGTCTCAATACCCGCCTCGTACTTCCTCCCCAGAAAAACTGCTTCTGGAAAGAAAGCCTCGCGTCAACTTCAGTGGTAAGCTCAGTATCTTAACTTCCGAAATGGCTATAGGCTGACAGGTCTAGGTACCGCTTCAAACAATCGCGCTTTCTATTGCTAGTGGGTGGGACAGTGTTGGCTTGTTTCCCGCTGTTCATCCCACCCTACTTCATACCGATTTTTTCGAGATCTATGGGCTACTCCAAGGAGATTGGAGTCATCATCCTCGCAGCATGGAATTTGGCGTCTACTTTGGGACGCATCATGGCAGGTTGGGTCGCTGATACACTGCTGGGTCCAGTTGAAAGCCTGGCAATATGCATGCTCTTCATGAGTCTGAGCTCTCTGATTGTTTGGCCTCTGTCTTCGTCCATTGGCATATTTGCAGTCTACCTGATTTTTAACGGCATCGGCTGCGGTGCATTTTTCAGCCTAACGCCCATCGCTGTTAGTGCTACATTCGGCGGCGAGAATACTCTCAGCATCATTCCGGTAGTGTGGACCACATGGTTTTGCGGGTTTTTCTTCGTAAGTCTTATCACCATCAGCTGTTCTGGCCGCTTTTCTGATCGTGATCAGGGCACACCAATAGCTTCTGGACTTTACTCTCTTTCAGGAGAAGTCGGCGGTTTAGAAACTTTCAGGCCCGCTGCGTATTATGCTGGTGCTATGGCGATGGCGGGGTTTTTCTGTGTGATGGGAATACGGCTTGTTCGCATGAAAGAAATGACGGCGAAAGCATAGAAGCCCCATGAAAAGAAATCAAATTGAATTGCAGAAATCAGTTATTGTTATTGTAGACAGCATAGATAAACTGGTTTTGCATTATCTGGAGGGTCCGTTGAACACGAATATATCGAGAACTTCAAAATGAAGATAAGCCTTGCGTTGAATGATCTAAGAGAATTTCTAGACATGAGACTTCGATGCCAGTATCACGTCAACCGCAATTTCAGTCACGAGTCTGCGAGTGTTGTTCCTATCTTCTGGGCCCTTCTAAAACCTTGACAGTTCGGAGTCAGCAATGGATGATCTATGCCTTATTGAGAGATTTACTATGCCAGTCCGAATGGAAGTCGTGATCAGGATCCCTATGTGGGCGTCAGCATCTGGGGCAAGCAAGACTTGTTTATTGGCGGACTTTGTGCGCTTGACGTTAATTTTCCTGATGCGGGGAAACAGCTTCGTTCAACTGGTGGGTTTTGTTTGTTCTGATTAACATCTGGGCACAATGTCACATTGAGCCCCTCCTTAAACATTAGGCTTGGCTTGGCAGCTGCCTCGGCCCATCAACGTATTCGTAAAGCTTTTGACAGAGCGTAGATACTCACGGGGTCATTACTTTTTGGCGCTTCGCTCCGCCTGCCACACTGCTTGGCACACATCGAAAGCCAGCCAAATCTGGAGATGTACAGCCCAAAGCTGATTGTTTGAGAAGCTTCCGCTACCACAATGATACTGCCTGAGCATGGCCTGTCAAGACGGGAAATCATGTATTTCAATCGGAACCTGTATCTTGGTCCAATGTTCGGGGCTATCGTGTCGTTATAAGCTATTCCTTGCCCACTCGCTCAAGCCCTGGGGGTCTTATGGTTTTCTAACAGATTCGACTCATCGCAGTATTTTGTCTATTTTTCATTTAACATGAAATTCCCCTTGTATCTTTTTTGCCTTGTTGAATGTGTTGCGGTGGCCTATGGCAGCGTCGTAGAGAGACAGACTACCGGTTGTCTGGCTTCTGCCCCTGGATTCGCTTCCCTTAACGGCGGCACCACTGGCGGCGCTGGCGGCACAGAAGTAACTGTCACAACCCAGGTTGACTTAGAAAAGTATGCCAGCGCATCCGGCAAGTATGTGATCAAGGTTAACGGCCGAATCACTATCACTCCCTTAGGGAAGGAGATCAAGGTTGCTAGTGACAAGACCGTCATTGGACTGGGCACCTCTGGCGAGCTCTACCAAGGTGAGTTTTCATTCGAGGCACACCACAACAAGTTTCAGAATTTGATAGAAATGAAAAGGAGGGCTGGGTCTGAACGGGGCCAAAAATGTCATCATTCGAAACTTGAAGATCGGCCACACGAACTTGAACGACGGCGTTGAGAATGACCGCGACGGTATCCAGGCAGACACCGTCAGCAACATCTGGATCGACCATTGTCTTTTTGAAAACGGTGGCGATGGCCTGCTCGATCTCAGAAAGGACACCACTTTTTTCACCGTCTCGAACAACATTTTCCGCAACCACGACAAGAACTTCGGTATCGGCTGGACAGAGAACGTCTCAGCCCGCGGGACCATCAACCACAACTGGTTCGACAAAACTAATCAACGCAACCCCTCCGCGGACAATCTGGCCCAGGTCCACTTATACAATAACTACCTCTATGGCATCACCTCCTATGGTCACTATGCCCGTGGCAGCACCAACGCGCGTGTTGAAAACGTATTCTTTGAGAACACTAAAAACCCATTGACCAAGGACTCTGAAGCCGTCCTCAACGCTTCTGGAAACACATACAAGAGCTGTACTGGAACTATTGCAGCCAATTCAGGAACCTCGTTCGACCCGAAGAGCTACTACACTTATACGCTCACGCCGACTGCAGACGTACCTACCTACGTCAAAGCCAACGCCGGCCCCAGATCATCGGTTTGCTCTTGATCTGAAATCAAGGGGAAACGGACGGAAAGCAGTCCCACAGATTCTGTTTTGCCAGTAGAGTGCATAATCCATAGCTATATGGCAGCTAAATCAATTTTAAAATGCTCGTTGATGATATCCAGCGATACTATCTATATGCCACAAAATTTGTGAAAAGGTATTTCACCTTTCGCAAAAAGAAACCAAAAAGTCCGCTCTGTGTTCTCCAACAGTGTTATGCGAGAATCTGATCACACGCTCTTCGCAGTTGACTTCTTCCTGTCACGATAACTGTCAATAGTTACTTAAACTAAGAGAAACGATCGGGACACAGATAGCATCAACGACAATGAGGCAGTAAGGAAGGATAAAAACCCATGAATACGCATGTTTTTCGGTGTGCAACAGAAAGAAGGATTTAATCCAGAATGCAGCATGCAAAAGCTAATTAAAAGTTCTAGGATTACCACTAGTTATTTCACTTGGAAAAAGAAGTATACCTCTTAGATAATTTCCATATTGCCTCACATGACTTTTGTTCCAACTACAACCAGCCGTCTTTGTGACCCTATTTTATCCCTCTTAGCCTGCTGACAGTTTTATTTCGAGCTGTGTGGACGGGATTACTATGAGTCGTTGCAACTAGCGTCGGGGTAATTGCCAGCGGTGCGGTATGCACATATCCGCTCGATAGGGATGGTGTAACATCGACGGATAATTTTAGTCCACCTCTTTTCTTCCTTCTATTCTCCGCGAAGTGTAGATTATGAAGCCACATTCAATAAGGATGAGACCGTCACTCCGCCTGTTGGGCTGACGCTAAGTGCCTTGGTGGGTGCTGTGTGATGCAGCCAAGCCTTTCATCATCTCGACATGTTAATGCAGAACCTGTAGTGCTCAACTTCCATGGCCGGGAGGCCCCTATACTTAAATGGAACTCTGTGCTTCTTGATATCAGATAATTCTCTATGAGAAGGTACATATAACATAATAGAGGTCAAAAACGTCATGAAGCTCCTCAATCTTCTCTCATCCCTGGCTGCTTTGGTTGGCTACGTTTGGGCCGCCGCGCGAACTTCCCCGCCCTCTGGATCTGTCGTAGTTGCCAAGTCTGGCGGTCAATACACATCTGTAAGATTGACTATCATATATCCCTGGAGATATTTTCAAAGCCAATATTGCTTCTCTTTCTGGTGTCATCACGCTAATCGCTGGGCTTCGTAGCTTCAAGCTGCCATCAATTCCATTTCAACCAGCTCCACTGCCATTACGACAATCTTCATCCAGCCGGGGACGTACTCTGGACAGGTTTCGATCCCAAGCCTGAAGGGAAAACTCATTATTTACGCCTACACCACCAATGACCAGGATTATACTAAGAACCAGGTTACCCTGACCAACACGTTGTCAGCCGCTGATGCTGGAAGCAACGACCTCTCTGCTACCCTCCGCGTCGCCACAAACAACTTTAGCCTTTACAACGTCAACCTTATCAACGGCTACGGCAAAGGCTCGCAGGCGTTAGCGGTCTCTGCTAATGGCCAATACCAGGCATATTACGGCTGCAGCTTCGTCGGGTACCAGGATACCATCTATACGAACAAGCCCCACCAGGTGTACAAGAACAGCTACATCGAGGGTGCCACTGATTTTATCTTCGGCAATGACGGCAACGCCTGGTTCGAGAAGTGCACTATCGCCATCAATGGTGCCGGGTATATCACCGCCAGCGGCCGTGATAGCGCTGACGCCTACTGGTACGTCATTAACAAGGCCAAGATCGCCGCCAAGTCGGGCGCCGGTGTTTCAAAGCAGTCCACAGTTCTCGGTCGCCCTTGGAGGGAATATGCTCGTGTGGTTGTGCAGAACTCAGAACTAAGTGATGTTGTCAAGCCTGTGGGATGGTCTGCTTGGGGCACCAACCCGACTGCTAATGTCTACTATGCCGAGTACGGCAACACTGGAACAGGTGCGAGCGGCACCCGTGTGAGCTGGGCCAAGAAGTTGTCAAGTGCTGTGTCTATTGACTCTATCTTGCCAGATTGGACTTCTTGGGTTGACACAACCTACTGGAACTCCTCTTGAAGGCTTTTGGTGGTTGCTTAAAGAGGAGGATAACCTGTCAAAGATCAGTGAGGCTCCGAGTCTCAAAGTGGTTATAGTTTGTGATGTACCCTTGCCTCAATCAAGTCTGGCAAAAGTTTCTCTAGTTTAGCAAGTCATCTTTTGATGCCTACCCGTTACTCATCAACTTGAAGCTGCTTCGTTCACAATATCACACAGGCCTTTCTACCGCCACCTTGATCAAACGTGGGAACTATGACCTTCCTGGCAAGCAAGAGCTCTTCAAATACATCATGGAAGTACGCAATGTTCTTCCAAGTCTTGAGAGCACTATTCATATAATCGAGCTCCTAGCCTTGAGTGTGTTGGTATTACTGATGTTCGCCGTACGAGCCATATCTCCCAAACCCACTACCGCCATCATAGCGCGGGCTAGGGCCAGGTTTGGTTTATTGGCTGCCGCTTTGGACAGATTCAAATCCCTTCGATGGGGCCAATGTACGGATGTCGTTGACATGACCGTGACTACATATTGATGCTGGTATATCTTCTTGGACCAAAGGCGTCATGTGATTTTGGGTTGAAACCTATGCGCTCCTTCTGTTTCTCTCCGGTTGCCGCCGGTTATTCCTAGACGTTTAGCTGCATACTCTGGGAATAGAATTTGCAGAAAGATCAGAGTCAGAGGTGAGGTGTTGGAATTGATCTTTTGCACACACTCCTTTCTGAATGCTTGTGTGGTGGATGTAAACCAGTCACTTTCACTCGACTAGATGGGTCGTAGGCTGTAGTATATCCTGCGTTGATTGTTTGCTTCCTGCTAGATTTCATGGCTTTTCAGCTCATTCAAGAAAGCTTGGCCTCTTTTATTGTCACTCTACGAGTGCAATTTCGATATCTCACAGGTTCATCTGTGACTCGCAACCAAATGAAGACCAAACTAAGGCTATTCTGTTGTTCTGAGAACGCACTGTTAACATGATGGAGCATCTTATTTACGAGAGAAGACGCAATACCCATCGTTTTGGTTCCCAACGACGGTTGCGTATCAGATGCAACAGTAGATCGTTGGGAACACCACCTTGAGCAAAGCAGTTTATGTGTCAGAAATGCCGTGGCTTAATTCACCTCCGCTGGAAAACCAGATCCCTGCTTCTCAACGTCCGAGATTCTCTTCAGAACTCTACGGCGCAAGGAGCGGCCTTTGTCAGCGGAAAATATCGACCATTACCATCGATCGCGGCATAGCAGACTCCAGGTCCTGTAATCAAATGAGTATCGGATATCTGATCGATCCAAGAGTTCCAGTGTATTTGACCCTCAAAAGCATTCGTGGATCTCCAGGTCTCGAGCTGGGTTTGTTGCACTGTAGAGACAGGCCGGTGGTGGCTGGGATAACTTTCTACGAGCTCATCTCTGTGGATTCAGTTAGCTGGTAGAAAGTTTAATGGTTGAATAGCAAAACCTTATTGTCAAATTGATAATCACCGCTTGCCATTCTCTATGGAAAAAGACTGGGTATCTTCAAAGTTAACGAAGAAGTTCTCTGTCAAACCACTTCTGACCATCCAGAAAACAGTTCAATACAAGCGCGATTGACAAGCGGCATGAGGCCTCATACAACAAAGATTCTGCCTGAAAGAAGGGGCACCAGCAAATTGCTATATTAACTTGAGTCGTGATGGCTGTCAGCAAATCGAGGTTTCGAAACGAGCACATTTCTCATTGAATAAAATAAGTGTTTTGTCGCTATATAGGGCACTGTACCACAACCGCACCTGCTCATTCGTCTCGTAACTGCCCTGGCATTGAACTGACTAATGGTGAGTTTTCCCTGGCCTTTGGATGTCTGTCATCGGCACAAGGTCTGTCTCATCACTGTCACTGTAGGATACCGTGAATGTTTTCTGAAACTTGATATGCCGGTCCTCCACATCATGAACTGAGTTGCTCCTGTCTACTGTAACGACACCAGCGGTGCGTGGTTGGCTTCTTGCCGTTTTGGACCTGACATCACTGCCGTACTGCTGATAGTATTGCCTTCCTTTGCTCGGGAGTGTTGAATCAGACATGGCTGGGAAAATCTTCACAAGGATCATACGGATAGAGGGCAGACATGCGCACATGATAGCCACGCAAATCTCAACCGTACTCCATATGCTGACGTCCATGAAATCCATTGTAGCATTATGCCCCTTTGCAAAGTTGAGAAGAGATTGTAAGCGGATAATGCTCACAACCGTCACACTTGTAGAGCGTTAGCTGGAATTCAAATTTGTGTTAATTAGCAGATGAACTCACAATGTGCCGACAATAAACATCAATGCCACTCCAACTTTCTTCTTCCAATGCAACTTCAAAGCTCTCAATTGCCACAATGGAATTGTCAGCATCCAAAAGTCCAGTGCGATGCTGATCGACGCATTCGACCAACTGACAGCATTCGCGTCTGCACAACTGCCTTCGTGCAATCCATCCCACTTCGTCCAGAAGTAATGGATAGGCTTGCATTGGAAAACAGCCGTGACGACAAAGGCGAAACCCCATACAATGATGAAGATCGTCGTTGCCCAGAGCACGCGCTGCACCTCCCTCGCGGGGAAGATCCGCATGTAGAAGAAGATGATTGCCAGCTTCACCAGTGTCACCTGCAGGAAGTATAGCCATGCCATGATGTAGAAATAAAAGAGCACATTAGTGATCTGCTGTGGTTCCAATGTCCAGATGTCCCTTCCCAAGCCATTCGCGGTCGTTCCATGGACGGTGATGACAGCACTTGGCATGGCTGCGATCAACGTCGCCATGACGAACCAATCATCCCAACCGATATCGAGACCAGCGAAGAAGATCTTATAAGCGAAACGACTCAAGACGCAAATCGCTGCCATGACGGCCATAGTGTTCGAAAGGATCACGTATCCTTCGGCTCGGTTCTGCACAGGGGCACCACAATTCGTAAGACTCGCATTCTTTGTAGCTGTATAAGATTTCTGGTCAGACTTCAGAGTTCATCGCAGTTATGGGAGGGGTAGTCCTACCGAGAGCGTCTGGTATGGTGCAGCTTGCTGACACGCAAAGAGTGACGTTGAGTTGAAACTGCTCATTAGTGCAGATGCAAGTCTGGTTCGTGGGAGCACAGAGGCCACTTCCAAGAGCGCTAGCGATGCATCTTGTCTGGATGAGATGCCGTTAGTCAAATTCACTTGCTTCACACCCCTCGTAATGCATGCATTCATGCGCTGAAGACTCCAAAAAGCAAACCAAGGGAGAACTTACGGCACAGGCCGGGTAGCTGGGTTTGTGGGAGGCTGTCTCCTGCGCCTGTACGACGATGAGGATGCCAAGGACCAACGCTAACACGAGGCGGAGGAAGGATGCCATGTTGTTTTGCAGGCAATTCCGTCTTGGGGTTCCCAGTGTGCCGGATGATCATCCCTTCATAAATGAAGTGGACGGGCTTTTGCATGAAGACATTCCTGGTCCTCCATGTGGCAGTCAGTCCAGTCCCAGGATTGTCGTCATCATTGATAAGAATTCTAGGGAGACGCTAGTCTCTCCCTCGCTTCGGTCGATGATACGCTATTCTTTTAACCACTCGTTTCTGATCCACGGTGACACTCTCGACAGCCTCCGAAGAGGGGCTTCATCAGCGTTCTACAGGACTAGCACGGCTTCTAGCCAGAGTCTACACGACAAGCTAGCCGTTGGTAGTTTGACGCTCTACGCTCGGATACTTCTTGGCGGCCCCAAACGGGAACCAACCCCGATCTAGCCAAGAGCCCCTGCAGGAAAGGCGCATGAAAGGCGCAGTAAAGATTCAAAATCACCGGCGGCACAGCACTGCAAGAGTCCTGGATCCCGGAAATTAGTACCCTACCAATCCGCGGACTGGTACCGTTGGAGAATACTATGCAGCAAGTAGTATCCACATCGGTCTTCGACGGCGCTAGGTTGAAATCAATAGCTGTATTTGCAACAAATTAAGAATTCCTATTGTGGTTGATTTAGTCTTCGGTCTCTTAATTAATCCTAATCAATCTCGACCAACCTTAGATCTGCGGGTGTGTGGGATGGCATGGAGACCAGAATGGAGATACGAAAAAAGGGTCAACGACCCCACGTAGGGATTGACACCGGGCCTACCGGGGCCACCCGGTACCTCATCCGATCCCCCCGAACATATCGTATCCGGCCCTATCTTTCATAATCCATGTAATTCGTGTGGCAATCGGATTTCGCACTCCTCAATAGGAAGCTCTCCAACATTGCTCCGATAAGTGGGTGTCGTTAGACATGGATTTCCACAGGTCCACGTACTCCAGACTACCCTCGGTCCAGTTTTGGGCATCCAGACGCCAGTCTATCGATCTTGTAATTGCCAGCAACGGTTGACTGCTGTTACTTCGTAAAATCTCACATAATGTCAATAAGCAAGCAGGCAAAAGATGTGGAGTTTAGGTCATTGCTAGCCGAGGTAGAGCCGTCGCGCTTTTCAGCGCATGAGCTAGGCTCATAGATGCGAGGGATATATGAGTTGCGGAGGCTGTCATACTTCTTGTGGCTTGCACTCGACCTGTCACCCCTCCATTCTCTTACCTCCTTTGGCTAGTTGCCCAACTCAAGTCATCAATATGAGGATCTCTTATCTGGCCGTAGCCACCGCCTTGGCTACACTCACTTCGGCCGCCGCCGCTCCCAAGCAGCAGTGTCACTGCTTGCCTGGTGAAAAGTGCTGGCCGTCGAATGCGGCTTGGGATAAACTGAACACTACTGTCAGTGGACGCCTAGTCGCGACTGCCCCTATTGGCTCGCCCTGCCATGATCCCACATACGATGCCGCCGCCTGCGCTGCACTGCAGTCATCCTGGGCGAACCCCTTGACCCAGTTTGTCTCCTACTCCTGACATCTGTGACTGAAGTTGTGCTGACGGTGTTTTAGCATCCCCTCCTCATCCTCTGTGATGCAATCGTACTTCGCCAACCAGTCCTGCGACCCCTTCACTGACAGAGCTATTCCTTGCACTCTGGGCAACTATGTCAGCTATGCTGTCGATGTCCGCTGCACAGCAGACGTCAGCAACGCTCTTAAGTTCGCCAAATCTAACAACCTTCGTGTGGTTGTTCGCAACACGGGTCATGAGTAAGTAACACATGCATAACGGGTGATGCCGTATACCTTTGCACATCCAAGCTGTTGGCTAACTCTTAAAACTTTGTAGCTTCCTTGGTCGATCCACTGGTGTTGGTGCTTTGGCCATTTGGACCAACCACCTCAAGACAATTGACTTCACCACCTGGTCTGACAAGTACTACTCTGGCCCTGCCGTGAACGTTGGTGCCGGTGTCCTTGGATACGAAATTCTTGAAGCAGCACACGCCAAGGGACTTACTGTTGTCTCTGGCGAGTGTGCCACCGTAGGCCTCGCTGGGGGGTTCATCCAGGGCGGAGGTCACAGTGCTTTATCAACCGAGTTCGGTCTCGGGGCTGACCAGACACTCGCCTTCCAAGTCGTCACCGCAGAGGGCAAGACAGTCATTGCGTCGCCTTCTCAGAACGCTGATTTATACTGGGCTCTCAGTGGTGGCGGCGGTGGTACTTTCGGTGTCGTGACTGGCGTCACTGTCCGCGCCTACAAGGCAGAGACCGTTGGCGGAGCGGCTTTCCAACTCCTTGCTGCGACGACCACGCCCGAGAAATACAACGCTGCCATCTCCAAGTTCCATGAACTGTTGCCCAACATGACGGACCACGGCGCCTTCGCTGTCTTCCTCCACAACTCCCAGTTCTTGGTCCTCCGTCCTCTGACTGTCTGGAACTCGACTGCCGCTCATGTTCGCGACGTTGTTCTTGCCCCGTTCACCAAGGCTCTAGCGGAGATTGGTATCACATTGCCGGTTGCTTACAGTGAGCTCTCGTACCGCGATCACTACGACCGTTACATGGGCCCTCTGCCTCAGGGTAACCTCGAGGTGACTCGTTACCAATTCGGTGGACGTTTAATCCCACGACAGGTTATCGAGAACAACAACGAAGGGTACCAGAAGGTCGTCAGAAGTCTTACTGCCAACGGTGTCCTCCTCGCTGGCAGCGTTGGTCAGTACAATAAACCGGCCGGTGCCCCTGACAATTCGGTTCACCCGGCGTGGCGTAAGGCCGTCATGCAGCTCCAGCTGATCACTAATTGGGACAACGCGGCGCCGTGGGCCGACATGGAGGCTGCACAGAGACGCATGACGGAGGAGTTCATGCCGTTGATCCAGTCCGTGACGCCTGGAAGCGCTTCTTACATGAACGAGGCCGACTTTAGGCAGCCGGATTGGCAGAACGCTTTCTTTGGTGACAACTACGCGAAGTTGCTGTCCATCAAGAAGAAATGGGATCCTGAATCGCTTTTCTACGTGCTCAAGGGCGTGGGCAGCGAGGCGTGGAACGTTGCGCCCAATGGGCAGATGTGTCGGGCTTAAGTACAAAATATTTAAGAATAACATTAGTTCCATCATAATTTTTGCAGCTGTAAAGTAGCGCCTATTTTATGATTCCCGTGATCGAGGTTCTGCTGCATTCGTAGTATCAAGAACCTCGAAGCTCACATTTATGACTGTTACTTCCCATACTAGAGCGTTTTGAACGGTAAGTGAACTGGTCATACTGAACTTAACTCAGAGACGCCTGAAGCTTTAGAGGCATTAGGGCAGTCTCCTCACGTGAGCCAATCGCAGACCAATACATACCTCCTGCTGCGCTACACCAGAAACGACCAAATCAGCGATAGGTCGTGGTGGTGGACAGATGGCCCACTCACGTGCATGAACAAGCCGAAGCCGCAACACCAAGTAAAGAACATGGGATTTAGGTACACTTCAAATGACGCATTCCCTCAAAGATTAAACGGACTGCGCTACATTTGTGAACCGACCATCACGAGCAGTCTCAACAGTGCTCGCGTTGTCATCCTAGCTTGGCCAAAACTGTCAAACCGCCAGCCGTATCCTCAAGACCCGCACGACGATGTCTGACCCAGAAGGCCTTTATTCAGCCTTGGGTTGCGAAAAAAAGTCAATCAGACTCTTGAACTTCCACGGTCCGAAAGAATCCGATACTTTTCGTTGCACCCTAAACGTCCATCCACTTGATGACGCGCCTCCTTTCATTGCGGTATCTTACGTCTGGGGAGCCCCAGAACCATCTCACAAGATAGCGGTCAATGAAGTAACATTCCAAATTCGTGAAAACCTTTGGCATGCTCTTATGCAATTGGCGCATATCGCAAACGATTAAGACAATTGCATCTCGGAGCAAAAGAAGTATAGCACGAAGCTGCCACAATATTTCTGGATCGACGCAATTTGCATCAACCAAGACGACAACTCTGAGCGTGGCCACCAAGTCGGCCTTATGAAAGATATCTTCCCGACGGCTCACCTTGTCATTGCTTGGATCGGACTGGAGGAGGGTAACATCGGACTTTTTTTCGACTACCTGCGCGGTCTAAAACACACAGCTCGACGGGAAAGAAACCATTACATACGCTCCCAAAAGCGAAAGTTCACCTTCAAAGATGCGAAGTGGTTTGTTTCGCGGCCGTACTGGTCTAGGATCTGGATCGTACAAGAATTCACTTTGGCAAGGGAGTTGTGGGTGTTGTGCGGGTCGTCCGCCATCTCCTGGGCATCTTTGCAACAGTTCAGGCCTTTTGGGATTTCGCAGCAGACGAATTTGGGGTTCAAACATTTGTCAAAACAGGAGCATCATTACAGTATCGAAAAGCACGTCGAAAGTTGCAGGGAGTTGTCGAAACTGCGGAGGTCCTGGCAGACTGACCCAAAGCGCCTTTCATTTACAGACAAAGAGCCCGGTTTCGGGGCGCGACCACGCCTCACTAGACTTTTGGCCTTCTCAAAAGACTATCACTGTTCAGACCCTAGAGATCGAGTCTATGGGCTTTTGGGATTAACAGAGACGGAAGGCGAGGACCGCATCTCCGCCGACTACGACATCACACCTTTTCAGCTCTATCATCGTGTTATGTTTCATCTCAAACAACAAGGACAAAATTGTCATTCTCAGGTCTTCCGCGAGAGGCTTGCTCAGGGACTTCAGATTTGTGGCCACGATGATCTTCCGGCATCCAATTTCATCTACGAAGCAGAAGCCAGCCGCTACGTGAGAAAGTTATTCACCACTGAATCGAATATCTGGCGAGATCAGTTCTTACACGATATCACAGAACACATTGAACTAGAAGAAAGCCCTGATGATCCGAAAAAACTGCATGGTTGAGTGAAATACCACTTCCGGTCGTTTCCCTCAGATCAGGACCCGGCAACATGGAATCGGTTTGGAGATGCTCTCAAGGTGACCCTGCAACTTACTGAGGAAAAAAACAAAAGACGTTGAAGGGATACAAATTTGATAGCTTGTTTTCACAGAGAAGCAATATGCCATTTCCAATCAATCTTGTCAGTACTGCTTTGTTATGTCTGTCAGCACCAGCAGCCTCTATATCATGTGAAACCAGGCTACTCTACATGCATCCGGTGCCTTGTGCGAACTTCAAAGTATTGAGCATTATAGAAAGCATTTGGCGAAAGCGATGGGACAATTCTGGTATATAGTTAGCCTTGGGTTATCTAACGGGCTCATTTAGGGAAAGTGCCTCCCACTCACGTCGTCCTCCGGGGATCTTTTGGGCTAAACGCTTCGATGGCTCTATATCACCGACACGTTGAATAACGATCCTTTGGCATTTGACCCAGACTAAACGCGGAGGACTAAGGCTGGCGACTACCATCAGTGCAATGTGAACCTTTGGTTTGCTAGCTTTGAGCTGTTCAGAGTCAGAACAGCTGGTTTGTGCCTACCTTATAGGGTCCTTCCCGACGGAAGAGGTATTTCAGGTCGAAGATGAAGATAAACTGGAGAGAATCGTTGTGCATGCGCGTTCTGGACTACAGTTTTACATCACCGCCCTTACTGAGTGATCGGTCTGGAGCGATCATGGCCTGAAAGCTTATGAAATCGAGAGAATCAGTTAGCTGATCTATCAAGACGGATTCATTCGGCTCGAGTTCATCTCGGGTGATCTCGCGTTGGATCTTCACTTCCAGGGGTATATATACCCATCGTGTTTATTTCCCTACGTATCCAGATTGTTGGATAGACAATTACACACTCCTAATACCTGTTTCCCTGCAACTGTGATCGTGAGATGATCCTGACCTGACTTCTCACACTATCTTGATAATAATGAGATATCTAGATTGCTCTTCAATCACTACAAACTTGCAGCAACAAAGCTACTATTACTGATCAAATCATTTAATTAATCTTTCTCATTATATCATATACGGTCATAGACATCCCTATTTAATGGCGGGCCACAGTCCTAAATCCCACCATTGAAGGCAATAAATGGCGGTCGCGTCGTGCCCGACCGATCCAAATGATTCCTATGATACCCCCCTTTTTTCTCCCTCTGTATTATCCTCAACTGGAATATTGGCAATTAGGAGGTATAAAATTTCCTATAACCCCTCGTTAGCAAGATTGCTAAGCCTTGTTGCATTGAACTTACTGTCTCCAAAACCTTCAACGCTCCCGTAGTGAAAGAAGGCGATAGGGTCCTGCAGTGGGCATTTAAATTCTCTGAGTCTGTCCGTATATTTTGATATTTGGTCGGCCCTTCCTTGGTATCTCCAGACAACATGGAAGCGGCGGGGTTCCAGGATGAACTTAAACCGTCATCCCTGGCATCCGTCTCTTCCGAGGTTAATTTCCCACTTAAGTTCCAGAAAGAGATCAGATCATCTGGCTTTGGCGGCGCGAAGCCACTATTGTCTGTTAGTTGTATAGGGATTTCTTTTGAACAAATCTGAATCCCGATTCCTGCTGTTGCGAGCTGGAATTTACAGTGGTCTTCCACGTGTTGTGTCACAACACGTTGCTTTGTTTCGCTGTAAATTGATCGTATACCGTAGTTTGGTATAGAATGCTGGTTTCGCATTGTCGAAGTTCCGGTCTCTGGCAGAGTGTTCGTATCTCCATCGACACAGTCGAGCGACATAGACTGGGGCCGTTTAAGTATGCCCAACCCTTGAAACGGGCTGAGTCTTTCCCTCAACCGTTGAGTTCTATCTCTTCGCTCATCCTTTGCCAGTTTCACTTTTCTTTCGATAGGTCCCCGATCTGACGAAACGTTTTCCGGGCCCTCGGGCTTCCAAGTCATCAGAAGACATATGAGTCCCTTCGACTTAAAAAGCTCATTGTTCGTCTTCTCAATGAACTTGTTCAAGACCGCGCTATGTTGGATTCCCCTGGTAGTCTTGACGGCCATACTGACTGCCATTGAGATGAAAAGATCGTGATGCGTATCGGAGCACAAATTTGCGAAGCCGGTAAAATCAATAGCTTGAGCACGAGGTTTTAGCTCGGCTATCCTATTGAGCTGATCGATAAAACTGGAAAACGATTTCTCACTCACACCGGCGTCTTGTAACGACGGCGAATGGTTGTATACAAACCCTCGCGAGCGGTTCATAATTCTTCGTTGGGGAATGATTAGGGGGTACGGCAGCCGAATGAAAGCCTCAGCATCTGGTTGTAGTGGCGGGGATGTTGAGCCGAGAGTGTAATGCTCGGCCTCGTGTTGTCGCAGAACATCAAGATACTGTTGTAACTCGCTGGCGCGCTCTGAACACTGATATCCTCGTCTCTTGACAGTTTGCGACTCCTCTTCCCCGGAATTTTGTTGAGCAACTTTGCTGTTCCAGGTCGGGTCTTCGTGCGGCACTTTTCGTTTGTCTCTGTGATGCCGATAACTCGTGGACGCCAATCCGCTCCCGCCGGCCACGTGTTGCGCAAGTTGAAGCTGAAGGTTCCGGATGATATCTTCTGGAGACTTATGTTTTGGGAGTGTCTGTCTACTGTTCAGATTGTTTGACATGGTCATAACTACTGACACAGAACCCATTGCTAACAGAAGCGGCGTTGATGCTCATGAAGATCAATCGTGTGTGCCGAAATTTGTTGGGGACGACATTGAGAAAACAATTGGAGTTTTGGTCGACTCCGTGTCATGAGGATGCTCGAGATCAGGTAGATGGGAGAAACCAATTAACCAATGCGTGTGACGCTTCAGACCTTTTGGGACCCTTTTTGTTCTCATCTCAGCTGACGTGCATGACCGAGTCCGATGGTCGCACAGAGAGCGCATATGCGCAAGCGCATGCGAATGCGAAAAGGGGTCCGGGCTTTCAACCCGTTCCGGTGCTTGGCGAGAGTTGAGACACTAGTGGCAAAATACAGGTGACAGGAAATTGGTGTTTCGTTGATGAGTATGTAACTAGGGTATCGGATCTAAGCTGCATCAAATCCTTCAAGGCGTCAGAGTCCGAGGCGTTGTTTTGACAACCAAGCTCAACCCTGCCACCGTAGGCAGCAAGACGCGGGAATCGCACATGCTCCGATCTGTCACAAAAAGGAAGACTATGCCACATCACCTAGAGAGACCTAAATCAGAGGCTCTTCAGCAGCCTTCTCCACCACGGAAGCCTATCCAAATCGTGTTCGCCAGTCTCAATCTCCCGGGACTCGTCCAGATCTCTTCGCCGACCGGAGAGTAAATCGATTTCACTAGCTCGCCAAAAATGAGTCTTGAACCAGAATTTGTATCCGAACCAGATGATTGGGAACAATGGCAAAAGAATATAGGCGTCGACAAATGATCCGGCATCAAAAGGTGCCAGAGTCGTCCAGCCTTGCACGATGGCTAAGAAAATGTTGGCTCCTAAGCCAAAATAGGCATTCCAAGGATACCATAGTGACACGAACGGAAGAGAGCTTTCGGCATGTCCCTGAGCTTTCCAAGCTTGGCGGAAGCGGATATGGATGAGCGAAATGGACCCCCAGACGAGGAAGGTCGAGACACCGCTGAGGTTAACAATATAAGAGTATGCCTTACTCGCGCCCGTGCTAATGTTCATCATAGACAAGGCTCCACAAAGGTTGGTGAAGACAATGGCCGGAATTGGCACGCCGCGGCTATCGGTTTTCCCCAGGATCTTGGGTGCTTTTCCATCCTGGCCCATATACAAGAGAGTGCGAGAGCCAATGAATATGGATGAGTTAACGGCCGACAAGCATGTTACGGCGATAAAGGCGTTAATAAGGTGCACACCACCCTCCCATCCGGCGTTTTGGATGGCAACCGTCATAGGGCTTTTGACAGCCCGAGATCCTCCATTGACAAGCTCGTCGGCGTTTGCGGGGCAGGTAAGACCGAAGAAGAAAGCAGAGCCCATGTAGATGAAAATGATCCGCCAGAAAACCTGACGAATGGCAAGCGGCACAGCGACGCGCGGGTTTTTGGTCTCGGTGGCCGCGACGGCGACAGATTCGACTCCGGCATAAAAGGTTGAGCAGAATACGAACACTTTTGCGACACCTCGAAAACCATCGGTAAAAGCGCCAGGGTCACGCCAATATCGGAAACCGAGGGCGTCCTGCCTGGGGATTCCTCCAGCAGCATAACTAAGAGACAGTCAGTACGAGACGGAGAATCAGATTTCGTTGATACTAACATGATGGAGAAAAGGAAGTAGGCAACCAAGCCTACGAGCTTTAGCAGAGCCAACCAGAACTCGGCCTCCCCAAAAGCTTCGATCCCAAGTAATTGGAAACCGAGAAAAACGGTCTGGAATGTCGTTAGTCAAGCTGCCCGTGCCAAGAGATGTCAGGAGTAGCATACCCAGAATATCAGGAAGTATCCCCACAGTGGCACTTTATCGCTCCAAAAAACGAAGATACTGGATAGCACGTTGTACTCATTGGCCAAAACGCACATCCAGATGATGAAATAGTTCCACCCAAGAGCGACTCCGAAGCCCTTGTCAACGAAGCGATCTGCCAGTCCTGTGAATGCACCTCCGGTGGGATACAGCGTGGTTAGCTCGCCGAGGCTCTGCATGATGCTGAAGGCAATGATGCCGATGACGCCGAACCCGATAAGTAAAGCCGCCGGGCCACCATTGGAGAGAGCACCTCCCGCGCCGATCAGCAGGCCAGGTCCGATGATGCCTGCCAATGCCATCATGCTGAGATGCCGCGTCTTCAGGCCTCGTTTGACGCCGCTGTGAGGGTCGAAGGCGGAAAAGTCGGCATCGGTCGAGTTCGATTCTTCCCCATTTACGGCGTGGACGCCCGTGTCCTCGATAACGGGGACGTCGTCATCCTTGTCATAGGCTCGGTACCGAGACATCGTGGCGGCGAACCAAGGGACGAAGGGGCAGATTGCGAGGTTTGTTGAATGGATAAGGCCTCTTTGGTCAATCCTATCAGCAATCCCTTATCAGTCGCCTCCAATGTTTGAGACCAGACTGGGAGGTCCCGATGTTGTTTGCGCGTTGGTTGGGGGTTGAAGGATGTTTTAAACATCTCGAGGCACTGGACCCAGTCCATCGGGCCAGGACCCTCCCACATGCATTACCGCGAAATAAGAATTGTGCCAGGACAGTTAGAAAAATCTTGCAGTGCGTTTTTTTTGTTCCCAAAAGCGTTCAGAGTGGCAGGTTTGTAATGGCGGATTTGCGCCGCGCGATCGCGTCATCGCATGTCGATGCTTCGCGAACGGCTCCAATTGGACACCCGCGGGGCCCCAATGGTTCGAGACCCGCTCAGCTGCCGGTTTAGTGCGGGGGAGACCCCGTCGTTGCCCACGATCCATCCTCGTTTGGGGCATTTTCATTAGAAGTTGATATTCGATATTGTTGCGAGTAAGCTGGCTCGTGAGAAAGGCTCATTTTAGAGACGAATGATGTGTTCGCGAGGTGTCCTGGCAGTCGAAACAATGATTGAAGCGAGTCATGTTTTTAAGGCGACGTCCTTCGCCCGTGCGAGGCACACGTAAACATCTATAGAAAACTCTGGTCTATGTCTATACTTCATTGCTTTCTCAAAGTAAAACCAAGAAACCATGCTGGAAAGACTCATATCAACGAGGAAAATAAATCTAGCAAGAAAAGCCCGAGGGTTATAGTTGTGGTCCAGCTTGCAATTGAATTGGAATAACCTCACCAATCTCTCTCATCGCCTTTTACAAATGGATAACAGGCAATGGTTATCATCTGCAAAACTTTGAAAACCTACAGACTCAACGAGTCGGCGAAGGTTGGAAAGAGTTCCTTCATATACAGGACGGTTGATTGAATCATAAGACTCACTAGCTCAAAGCTCCGGGTGTAACACACGCATATTCAAGTTCCCACGTGAAAGCCAACTCGACGCCGCAAAATTGTGAACTGAAATATTACTGGATAACAAAACATAACCTCCCTACCATCTTTGCGTTTCCCATCACTGGAAGATTGTTTTCTCCTTAGGCATGGAATAGAACTTGCATACTCTGTACCAATCGAATTACGTGCATTTGCGTCATTTGATGAGGCCAATAGATAAATGCATAGGCTAACGGCGTCCGAGATAGCATGAAGCCTCCAATTCGCTAAATCCTAACAAAAAAAGCAACAAAGAACAAAACCGAGTGAGTTCAAACTAGTTTGGCCCACAATTGCATTCTGACTTGAATTCATTGGTAGGCCTTGCTTCCGCAGATAGCCAAACTTAGCAAAGAACCTTGATTGAAGCCGCAGTTCGAAGCCTTCAGAAAGCAAATATTACATTCCGGACGCTTTTTGAAGCACGAACTGGGCGGCCGCAGATACATCTTCGCCATATGTCAGATGGTCGATAGTGATAAAACCACCGCTGCACACAGCGTCGTTTTCATGACAGATTATCTTGGTCTTGCCCTCTGCTCCCGGAATGGCAGCTGGGTTTCTAGGGTCTCCAAAAGTCAAAACTGCGTTAATCTTGGCCATGATTTCCGCAGGAAGAGTTTCTGCAGCGCTGCGAACCACAAGAGCACCTTGAGAGTAGCCAGACATGACGACCTTTGTATTAGGGCAGTCGGCGATAGCTTGAGTAATAAAACCAGTCCTGAGCATTTCTGGTCAGCTTGGTTTCTTTTACAGTGAGAGAGGGGGAAAATAGTATACAGGAGAACAGTTGTCCACCACGTTAGACAAATTTAGTTACAGATCTACTTACATGCTTGGCACACCCTCTGTACCGTTCTTGTTGAACCCAGCGAAGGTGGCGGGGTACTCGACACCTTGAAAGGCGAGCGATTTGCTTTCCAATTGTTCGCGGAGAGCATCGAAGAATGGCGGACCCGTGACGAGGCCGATGTTGCCGGGTTCAGTTGTTCCACGTGCAAACACGACGGTGATGTCGGTGCACGCGGCGTTCTGGGCCATGTCGTCTCTGACCGTGTCGATCCCAACCGAGTCAGCCAAGCCCTGTTGCAGAGGGGTTAAGATCTTGCCCGCGCTATCGAGTGCTGCTGCGCCGGCCGGCAGGCTGCTGATCATTCTTAAGAACATGTTCAGGGGCCCCGATGGGAATTTGGCCAAGACATCGGGGATGTCTCGAGTCTCCATGTCTTGACGTAGGTCGAGGTCAGACAGTTGCATGGCTGGGATGTCCTTCTCGGTCGGTGTCTTGGCACGGACAGATTTCGGAAGGCCATGAACGAGAGATGCAGATTGTAGCGCGAGAGCGCCGAGAAGAATAGCCGCATGGCGAATGCTGCAAGATGGGTGGAACATTGCTAACGTGGCTATATGCCAGCTACAACTGCAGAAGAACGGATTCACCAGATATCTGTATGTTTGGCATCGATGTTTGGTTGTTGAGTGGGCAATTATATAACTAGTCAACAGCCTATTTAAGTATTTTGGCCTCCAAATGACAACAGGCGTTGAAATTTTTAGAGGCGCGTCAGACTCAAGCTTAGATCACAACAAAGAAAATAGTGCTATAACTCAAGGAGCGATAGCATGCTTGACTTTGATCCAAGTCTATAATTGATGCCAATATATGGCTCAATGACAGAGACACTCGCATCAGTTGCTATATCAATCATTCAACGGAGAGTTTCTAGTTAGATCTGGAAAAAAATGCAGGGCTATTGCTAATGAAAACCCCTCCTCAAGTCGTATCGAACGCTGGTGTCCACCGGCAATACGAAAAGTTCGGGAGCATTGTTGGAAGGCATTGACGTCACTGGCCACTTAGTGTCTTCTAGAGTTTGACATCGATGCGAGACTCCTCCCTGGGAATAATGCCATCGTTTCTGGAGACTTATGCTGAGCCGAATCTCATGGCGGTTTAACATTAAACCCAGGGGCTCAGGTAACTGCCGAGACAGGGGCAGGCCACCGCCTAGTAATTGAGGTAACATCGAAGCACACACTAGTTCACCAGCCGTTGCTTCATAATTGCAATCGCTGCAACCGTCCAGTTCTATCCCCACTGCTAGCCGTGGCACCTACGATTACGCTGGCGGCGTGGTCGAGGCTACGCTTGGATATATGTTTACCCGTCAATATGTCATAATTTCTACCGTCTGTGTGACAGATCGCCAGGAGAAGTGCCATCTGACAAAAGACAACCAATTCTCCCACTTTTTCCCCCTTCGATAATCTTTCAAGCGGTCCTTACGAGTGTTTTACCCCGTAGAGAAGTCGGAAACAGGGCAGTTGCTCATTTAGGGTAGCCGAGGACGACTGATGCACGTGTCGTAACGAAGGTGTTTTCTTCTGGCTCACTTAGCTGAAGAATAGTAGGGCCAGTCCATTAGAACAGAAACATGTTCGAACTTTGTTTATAAATGAGGTACCTTTGGCCGACGTTGCAAAAACGGACTGCGCTTTTGTGGCTTCTTCTTGTTTGGCATCTGTCATCGAACAACCAACCTTCAGATAAACCCTTGCTATGTAGTAAATGGGATGATTGGTGGCTTTGAGCTTATTTTGTAGTTTACATTCTGGAAACATGTCAATAGTGGGGTCCATTGAAAACCAACCGATCACGAACCGGACTCCCAGGCGTCTAACCAGACATATTGTTTGGAGATCCGTCAGCAACTTATAACAAAGAAGTTCGATAGTCGCTTTGACGAATCAGACAGACTCTTTGGTGGGTTACAACTCGTTTCGGTCTTGAGTTGAGCAGCCCCTACAAATTGCTCACGAAGGATTTGATTGTGAACTTCAATTACCATTCTTCAAGGTGACCTCGGCGATTAACTCAATTTGAGAATACTATTCCCTTATGGCAAGCTGAGTATGACCGGCTGTGCCCATCGCGGAACTATTGCCGTACTCGGATATCAACATGATGCTTGCAAACGGGTCCAATGGGTCCCTGTCTCCGCACGTTAGCTTACTCGCATTGCAGCTTTCCTTCCAGGGCCCTGAAGAGTAAGCCCACTAACAGGCAGCAGCGACACCAACAACACTAATGCTCCATAATTGCTCCAGCAAAAGGCCGAAAATGATTGCGCAAGTGTCTGGCCAGGCCTGGCCCGAAGGATTCGCCCCAACAAAAACCATTGTCGTTGTAGGCTTAGGCCTCGAGATTGCAAAGCCGATCTTCACACCGATAAGTCGAGGGGCAAAGTCCAGGGCTGATGGGAGGTGGACGCTTCGGTTTATTCTACGCTAGGCTGTATGGAGAACGTGCAAAATCCACAAAATCCGTACCCTTACAGTTTAAACATCTTTATTTCTTGTTACATCATGAGCGCGTAAATGCAGAGGAAACGGGGCTTCTCAGCTTATGCCTTTGTAATGTACATGGACTGCGCGTTGCAGTACGCCTTCAGACCGCCGGCACCGTACTCGTATCCAATACCGCTCTGCTTGTGACCGCCGAAAGGCGCGTCGTACTGCAGCTCTAAATGAGTGTTGATCCAGATGTTGCCAGCCTTGAGCTTCTTTGCGATGCTCTGCGCCTTCTCGAGGTCCTTGGACCAGACCGAAGCGCCGAGGCCCATGAGTGTGTCATTGGCGCGGTGAACGACATCCTTCTCGTCGCTCCACTTCAACACGGGGAAGACGGGACCTGGGATGTCCCATGTTAGTTTGGGCGGGGTCCTTTCATTTGCAGCGGGTGATGGACGGATGAAGGAATGAGGAGGGGGCAATTGAGTTTTCGTGCGCATGCATATCACTCACCAAAAGGCTCCTCGACGACAATCCTAGAGTTGTCGGGCGGGTTGTCGACAATCGTGGGCGTGATGAAGTAGCCCTTGCCGTTAGAAGCAGGCGCCGTCGATCCGGCGGCGACGTTCAGCTTCTGCTCTTCGATGTCCTTAAGGAGCTCCCTGACGCGGTCGAACTGCATCTGGTTCTGGACAGGGCCTAAAACAGTGCCTTCTTGCTGACCGTCGCCCACGGGCAGGTTCTTGACAACGTTGGCCATCTCGGAGACAAGCTCGTCATAGATGGCCTCGTGAATGTAGATACGCTTGATAGCGATGCAGACCTAATCATGGCAATGTTAGCAAATTGCCCAATGGGACTTCGTCAAATAGCCATGGATCCTTGATGCGGTGATCAGCTCCAACGTACTTGTCCAGAGTTGTACAAAGCCAGCATTGCAATCTAGCAAGAGTTAGCACGAGCTGCATACGGTTGAGTGCGAATGTGGACTGACCTTGGGCGCAACAGCCTTGACGTCCACGTCGGGAAACACGATAGCCGCATCATTTCCACCACTGCGGGTTCACGAGTCAGCCTCAGCGCCTGCAAGCCTCATGCCGTTGCGACTCCACTTACAGCTCCAGAGTAACGCGCTTGAGGGTCTTGCTGCAGCTCTCCATAACGCGTTTTCCGGTCGCGGTTGAGCCGGTGAAGCTGACCTTGTCGACACCAGGATGGGAGGTCAACCAAGGGCCAAGGTTGTCGTCACCACTGAGCACCTGGAAGACACCAGGAGGGAAGAACTGCTGGGCAAGTTCGACGAGCTTCAAGTCGCAGTAAGGAGTGAAGGGGCTTGGATAATATTAGTTTGCGACCTCATGCAGCGCGAGCGATCCAAGCTTACGATGGCTTGAGGATGAAGGCATTCCCGGTGACCAGGCCGGGACCGATCTTGCCGCAAGCTATGTATTCATGTTAGTACGGCAATCGCGCTCAATGTAGGGTCAGAACGCTCATACCAAGGAGGACAGGAACTGCAGAATGTTAGCAACTTGATTTAATGTAAGTTTCGGAGTGACTGGCGACTTACAGTTCCAGGGGACAATGCCAACGGCGACACCTTGGTTCTGAGTCAGTATGATGTCGAACGACCTAGGTTGAGGGGTTATTTCACAAACCCAATGGCGTGTATCTGGTGATGACCCGGCGGTCTGGGTTGTTGTCTACAACCTCTTCGGGGAACGGCAGGTTGGACATGCCCTTGAAGTGCTTGGCGGCTTCGATGAGCTCGAACTGTGCGAATTGGAGCTGTCCGGGCGCGTTGCACATTAACTTGACTGAAGTCCAAAGATGCATTTCTTTCACAACAACTTACAGGCTTACCCTGCTCCTTGGTGAGCATCAGTGCAAACTCGTCCGCATGCGCCTCGAGAGCTTCACCGAACTTCGCGAGGGCCTTCTGGCGCTCTTCATAGGGGGTCTCGGCCCAGGCCTCCTGAGCCTTCTTCGCAGCCTGCACAGCTCTGTCGACATCCTCGGGGGTAGAGAGAGGGACCTCGGGGTTGGCCTCAAGCGTTGAAGGGTTCACGCCGTGTCTGGTCTTGCTCGTGGTCTCGAGCTTTCCGTCGATGACATTGTAGAATTTGGTCCAATCCAGCTTGGACGCATCGTTCGTGGCCATGATGGGCGAGTATTTGTTTGGTAGAGGCGGAAAGTTACGTTGCGATCCGGACGTGACGTGGGAGTATCAGGATGGGATGCTGGTACTTGGCTAGACAAAGATCGGGCGAAGAAAGCGCAGGGAGAGGAGTAGTTGAAGAGAGAACAAACTTGCGAAAGCGACCCTGGCTCGTGTTTCTCTCCTCCTCCGTCCTCGTTCCTTTGGGCAAGAGGGGTTGACAATTGCTCACATAATGAGGGACAACGAACCAGTGGAGGACGTGGAGAGAGAGCAGGGCTCACTACAAGGATTACAAGTCTTCAACCGAGGTGTGTCGTCCGGAACCCCACCGTCAATGCCACGATGGTCGTTGACAATTCACGATTGACATAAACTATTCGCAGACGGGGTCTGGTTCCGCGGGAAGCGGGGCATAAGGGGATAGTCTATTGCCGTTTGGGGTAGCTCACCGATGGAGACCCTGTTGGTCATCATGCTGTTGGACTGTCCTGTTCCACTGTGTGTCTGGCCGAAATGCGCTTGTCTTCCGCCGCGTTGCACCAACAAGTTACAACACAGAGCCAAGCCAAGCTGAGACGGGGCGAATGTTGAAACGCGCGGATGAGTTGATCGGCAGAGAATAAGGTACGTACCTTTTCCCTTTTTTTTTTCCCTTTCTTTGTTTTCTTCCCCCCTTTTGCTTGACGAATTGCTAACTGTTACTGTCAATGCTGACACAGAGTGTGCTTCTGCTGCGGGATCCGATACCGTGGAAGACAAAAATTGGAGAAAAAGTCGAAGATCTCGGCAGGGTGCCGCTCTCCTCCTCCGCCTTGAATGTTTCTGCTCTCAATCGGTCATATTTTCTAGCTGAAGTCGTCTGACTCGACCAGAAGCTGCGCCGTGCTGTGTGACCTAGCTTGCCTCGTGCTGGTTTTAGGATACCTCCTGCAAGGTAGGTCATGCATACAGGCTTAGGCCGAATCAACCTTTGCAGCTGTTGGTTGGTTAACATTGGTCCGCCGACTCGGCGATGGCATGGCAAGTTGCTTCTTTGCCTTTGCTTCGGCAGTTGTTACGGTTGCATTGCTGACTTTTTGACTGCCGGTAGAACGATGGAGCTGGGTCCCGGTGGTCTGGTTCGCCACGCAAAGCCAACGCAAGTAAGACTGTGAGGGTCCAGTCAGACAAGTTCAGGCGCGTTCATAGTTTCTCGCGCGCATGCGTGTGTCCGGTGTTCCGAGAATATAACGACATGCATCCCTCGCAATTCCATACAATATTCTACTCAGACAACAAGACACCGTTGGCATAGCTATTTCATGGCGACCAACATGGGCGGTGAGAGTAACTACAACCGCGCGGTCGTGTACACGGACCCCGGCACCACCAAGACTGAGATCGTGGAACTTCCGATACCGAAACCTGGTCCGGGAGAAGTCCTGATTCGCCTGTGAGACTTTCCTCTCTTCGGTCTTGCCTTAAGGGATTGTATATCATCATGTTCAATTACTTATAACGTTACCTTTACAGGCAGTATTCCGGCGTCTGTCATACTGATTACGGATTTTGCATGAATGCTTTCTCATCAGTACCCTTTCCCACACCCAAAGGTATGCCACAGTCTTTTTTCTCTCTGCCCTTTTTCGTAGTCAGAATCTGACAGCAACATCACAGGACAAGTAGGTGGTCATGAAGGTCAGTAGCATTTTTTTTGTCGGCTTTAGAGTCCGGCAGAACGGAGACAGTCCATGCCGCGCGTACATATTACTAACTACCGACAAGGAGTTGGCGAAGTTGTCGCCAGAGGGGCCGGCGTAACATCACCTGCTATCGGGGATAGAGTGGGAATCAAGTATGCGGCTGACGCATGTCTAAACTGCGGTAAAGTGACTGCGCTATATTTTCTAAGGACTCAATACTAATTGGGTTTCCTCTCAGATCGATGCCTCCAGGGCGGCGAGTCATCATGTGCGGAGGTCAAGCTATCCGGCTATTTTACTCCCGGAACCTTTCAACAATACTGCATATCAACGGCGCGATATGTCACACCAGTTCCTGACTCTCTGGACTCAGCGCAGGCGGCGCCTTTGATGTGCGGTGGTCTCACAGTCTATACAGCACTTAAGCGTGCGAAAGCTCGCCATGGGGATTGGGTCGTTATTGCTGGTGCTGGAGGAGGTCTTGGGCATCTTGCCATTCAGTACGCGCGCACGCTCGGCTGCCGCATCCTGGCCATGGATCTTGGTTCAAAAGAGAAGTTCTGCCGGGATCTTGGCACTGACGAGTTTGTTGACTTTACAACGTATCCTACCGAGGAAGACCTCACCGCGACGATCAAAAAGATGACAGGCGGAGGTGCTCAGATCGTATTGATGTGCTCGTCGAACAAGAAGGCCTATGTTCAGTCTCCGAAATGGCTGGGTTTCCGAGGCAAACTGGTCTGCCTCGGCATTCCCGAATGTAATAGCGTTTCCATCGCAGACGTTGAACCCATTCTCGTGGATGAGCTTACTATTTTTGGTAAGTGGACTTGGATATTCCTAACATCTTCACGCGGCCCTGTTCAAGCTTCAATGCTGACATAAATCACAGGTGTGAAGACCGGCAATCGACTCGAGGCCAAGGAGTGTCTGGAAATTGCGGCGCGGGGCAACGTCAAAACTCACTTTCAACTTCGGCGAATGAAAAGTCTAACAAAAGTAAGTATCCCGAGACCGACCGATCCATGACGCGAAAAGCAAGAGCTGATGGGGGTTTTTTCCCCCAGATTTTTACCGAAATGGAGTCTGGGGATATTCAGGGACGAGTAGTTATAGACTTGAAGTAGAGTATGTATAGATACTGCTACGAAACCCTATGAATGCATTAATTTTAATTTAATGGTCATGAGATGTCGATGCAGGCTAAGCTATGATAAGCACGCTGCATGTTCTCATAGCTTTTTATTTAAGATTGTCGGATCGAAATGTGGATTTCGAGAGCTTCAGACGCCCCTAGGCCACGGTGTTGGCAGGACACCATTGCCGACTCGGCTACGAGGGTTGCTATTCAGGACACGTGCCGATGGTGAGCTGTTAGAGAGCTAGACCAAAGATTTCATTTCAGGTCATGGCTGTGCTGGCAGCCCCCCAACTCGTGGTGTCGGCAACTCAATCCGGCGTACGGGCCGTATCAGCCACCCCCGTAAAGGCTATTGAGCGGATTGGCCCCGTTGCGGGGAAGAATGTGAAAGGCATTCTCCATGTTTACGTTATCGAGAAAAGGAGCAGATGACTGTGTCTCTCGAAAGCGAAGAACAGAATATGGATCCCTGACGGGTTTCCCCAAACTCTAACGACCCACAACCCCGCGGCCGGGAAACCCCGCGATTCTTCCCCAGAAAAAGCCGAGTCAGTACCCGTTGAGGATTCTAAGTCGACTTTTGCATGGAAAGAACGGGATGTTCTTCAACGAGCCAGTGAGACCGCAACGAACAATCATGTTCCGAGCCCTATCATAATGTGTCGAATCGGGTCGGATGTGTGACCAGACAAGGTGACTCGTCCGGTCTGATATTGATTGGTGGGGTTGTTTCCGAAAGAATAGCAGGTGGTCTGACTCGAATCACGTCGACGTGCTGGTTCGCAAATGGAATTCCATTCTGACACGTCGAGTTCACATTGTTTGCCATGTGTCTACACTGCGCCAAATCAGTCGGGTGCTGATCACTGAACGATGACGACACGTTCTGAAGCAGACCATTGTTATACGATTCGTCCAATCCGTCACTCGACGGCCTTCTAATCCCATCAATTCGTATTTATCAAGTCTGATGCTACGAAATGTGCTGGGCATGTATTGATCATTCCGATCTCTTCACCTTCCTCAATACTGCACCTTATACTTTGATTACATAGCTTCAAGTCAAATATGACCGACTTCAAACTACTTTGGAACTTACACCAGCCTACTTGTATACCGCACGGCATTTCACCGGCTAAACTGCTTTAACGGCCCCTTTTTAGCAAAACTCTCTAACCTATGGATCACTTCGCGAGCAATTAAGGAGTTGCACATGTACTCAGAAGTTCAGGATCTTCACCGAAAATACGGCGATATCGTCAAAATTGGCAGGATTCTCGGTGCAATAGAGCTGTGAAGTTACTCACTTGTCTGACGCATTTTAGGTCCTAGTGAACTGTCCATTAACAACCCGAAGGCAGGTTGTGCTGATTCACTCAAACCGCTCACCGTGCACCAAAGGCCCGTGGTACGGCGTCTTGCACCCCGTGTACTCCCTACAGCTTGTTCGAGACAAGCAGGAGCACGCTCAGCGACGCAAAGCTTGAGACCGAGGCTTCAGCACCAAATGTAACTTCTTTTGAGGCTTTTTTATTTTTATTTTTATTATAGATTTTGGTGAACTGACTTGACAACTAGCACTCAAAGACTGCGAATCCCGGGTTGCTGGCTACACCAACCAGCTGCTATCGCAAATTGATGCGCACAAGTGCAAACCTTTCAATATTGCGGACTGGTTCAACTTTTACAGCTTTGATGTCATGGGAGATTTAGCTTTCGGCAAGGCTTTCGGGATGCTCAAGGGGGGCATTAAGCACTACTTCATGACCTCGTTACAGCAAGACATGCAGGTTATTGGAATGTTTAGCCACATGCTATGGCCGTTCCCTATTTTCAAAAATACGCCAATTCTGAACGCTAATAACA
This sequence comes from Colletotrichum incanum, assembly GCA_001625285.1. Lineage (NCBI taxonomy): Eukaryota > Fungi > Ascomycota > Sordariomycetes > Glomerellales > Glomerellaceae > Colletotrichum > Colletotrichum incanum. The sequence continues at coordinate 59,598 of LFIW01002614.1, read as the reverse complement.
AACGATTTTGGGAGTTTGTCCAGTCCCAAGTGGATGACAGGATCAAGGTATGTGCAACGGCCGGGTACTCGAGGGAGATCCTGATGGGTCAACTAATACCAAAGAACACACCCGACTGCCCCGACGTCTTCTCGTGTATATTGAAAGACTACCAATCAATCAAGAACCCTACGTGGCAAGAAACGCTCAACTTATACGGGGATGCCTATCTTATTATTGTTGCTGGAAGGTATGTCTCGTCCCCACTTCAGAGGCAAATTCTTGCGTCCCTTCAGCTGAATTTCAATTGGAGTGACACCACTGCTGCATCCCTCAAGTGTCTTATTTTTGAAGTGGCTCAGAAACAGGAGGTTTATAGCCGCCTAAGGGAGGAGATCGACAGCTATTTCACACAGAATGCGGAACCTGAACACTCCGCTTTGTCAAAGCTTCCGTACCTGCAGGCGTGCATCAACGAAACTTTGAGACTTCATCCTCCAGTGCCATCGGGCGTTCAGCGAATGACACCGCCCGAGGGCATAGAAATCGATGGAAAGTCCATTCCGGGAAACGCCATTGTTCAAGTGCCTACATACACGATGTTCAGAGGCAAGTTTTGAAATGGTTCCAGTCCCAGTTGGGTTCGGTCGTGGCTTGTGTTTGAAAAATAACGGTTGCTTCGTGGCGAAAATAGACGAGCGCCTGTTTTCGCAGGCCAACGAGTTTATTCCCGAGCGGTGGACGACCCGGCCCGAGATGGCCAGGGACCCTATAGCTTTTGTCCCCTTTAGCACAGGTAAGCATCAAAACCCCACGTCGTGTCTCGCGGATCTGCACGCCACCAAAGCTGACGAGGTGGGGTGCCGTAGGCAAATATTCCTGCGTCGGCAAACAGCTTGGCTTGATGGAGATCCGGTACTACGCCAGCCAGATAATTCACCGGTATAACGTGACATTCGCTCCGGAGCAAACCGCGCAGGTTTTCATTGAAGGGAAGAAAGATGGGGTTTACTCTATCAGTGCCGGAGTTGGAAGTGATTTTCAAACCGAGGGAGATTGGAAGCAGATTTCCTAGGTAAGAGATCACGATTTGGACATTGCACCAAGCGCTCTAGGCTGGAATGTCTTATGAACCATGTTTAATACTGACGCAAGTTGTCCAGTGATAAATCACAACTTGAAGTTCACGCTACAGCTCCGCCAACCTTTAACCTTGACAATCAGGGACTCAGCTCTGTTAATGTGGCGCTGGTGTGGCTACACAAGCTGGATAATGTGCAGGGTAGAGGGGCTCTTAGCCTCTAGCTGGCCTTCCGGACGCGGCACCCGCGGAATGTGGAAGCGTACTAATTAACCCGTTAGAATTCGAGTTGGAAAAGTCGACATGCAGCAACTAAGACATTCCAAGACGTATGTGCCTCATTGCTAGCCCAGGCGTAGTATCCAAGGCTTTTGATTCGTTAGCTGTGAGGGCTAATTGAGTGCGGAGCTCTCGCGTCCGAACTCTATCACAGCCACCGAACGAAGGTTTGCACCTACTGTCACGTAGGAATCCCAGCTCAGCTAGTCCAGGGCAAGCGAGGCAACGCAAGGAAAAGCTCTGTGCAAGCAATTGTCAAGTCCAGCAGAGTAAGGGCGGCGGCATTTTACCCCACAAGCTCTGATCCTGTACTCAACTCATTTTCTTTCCCCCTTCTCCTATCCATGTGTTTTGGAGCCCAGAGTTCCCGTCAGAGCTGGGTCTGAATCCCATTACCTACCGGGCAGTTGACTAAAAGAAGCTTTGTGTTTGTCTTTTCAACTCCCGGTTTCCTCCCACCCCAGATTGTCAATGATGTCCGCTCGATCCACATCTGCACCTCTACCGCCAACTTTCTTCGACGCTATCTGTGCCCAGTTTTAACGGTTTCCATCATCCCGCTGACATAGCCGGTCACGCTTCCACAGTTGTATTTCCCGCGCGTTCGCGCTCTCTCTTTCCTCTCTGTTCTCTTTTCCATTTCTTCGGAGCTATGGCATCCAATGGACAAAACGATACCCCCACTCCAGCATCAGGTGATCCGCCAGCCAAGGTTCCCTCCGAAAAAGAGCTCGCCCGCAAAATCCGGAAACGCGAGCTTGACCGCCGAGCGCAAAGACAAGCCCGCGAGCGCACACGCAACCGCATCGCCGAGCTCGAGGCTCAAGTTAAGGAACTCAGGAAGGATGATTCGACGAGGTTATCGGCATGCATGGAGCAGCTCGCCGCTGTCACCCGCGAGCGAGACCGCCTGGTCGAAACGTTCAAATCCATTGAGCAAACGATCCGCGATCATGTGCTGCCGAGCCGCCCGATCCCAGCAGCGCAGCGCCTCTCTCCTGCGGCACCGACAAGATCCCTGCCCAGCCCTCGGGATGCGATGCTGACAGGGCTACCGGCGCACTCATACGCGGCACAAATTGGCCTGCTGCCCGAAACTCCCTCAGCTGTCCATGCCCACGCGTCCCACGGCAGCGGTTGTGGCAACGGACATGGGGTTGTCGGCACGGTGCCGAATGTGTTCTCCGCGTCCAGCATGCATGCGCCGAGTGTTCACGCCCCTAGCTCCACGTCGGACAGCCAAGACTTCATCGAGGAGCTCGAGGATGATGACGGGGACGAAGACCACGACGACCCTAGTGTAATCGTGCCGCCACCTGAGTCACCCTGCGATTGTGTCACAGTTCGGACACCAGCTGGCCCGGCTCCGCCTAGGGTCAATGTTTGGCGGGCCGTCAATCAGGTCTTGGCCAAGAAGTGCCACATATCGAAGGAGGCACATGTGGCTGAAGATGCCAGTGATGAGGACATACCTGTGAGGGCATTGCTCGAGGGGTGGGACGCCGTCGCAAAGTCAAGGCCTTTATCCAAGCTGTGGAAGAAACTGCGTAGGGTCGACGAACTGTGTTTTCAGTCTTGCCCCCCAACGGAGCGGCTAGCAATCCTTCGGACGATGCATCTTCTACTGCAGTATCACTCCGATCCCACGCCGAACCGTTGCGCCAAGCTGCCGACGTGGTATCTGAAAAGGTATACTAAGACATGTGGCGGCGCATCACACGCATCCAGAGGGAACATTCCTGCTAATACGCTGCAGGCCATCACAAGCAATGCCTCACTCCTACGCTATCGACTTCTTCGTTTGGTAAGCAACGAACACTCGTTAGTATTTCTTGTTGATGGCGGAGAAGCTGACTCGTTTCAGGCCTGGTGTGAGAGAACGGTTTGTCTTTGGGCAACATCACTATTGTAATAACCAATTCTGGGAGCTCTTTGGTCCAAACTTACACGTTCTCTGGCCCTTCGAGTTCCGCGACGCGTATAAGAAGAGTGTGGTCACGGGACAGTACCAGATATCGCCCATATTCGAGCAGAGGATCATGGACATCAACGCTTGGACTATGGGCAACGGTTTTTTCGACCGATTTCCCGAACTAATTGCGGACATACCCTCTTTCCAGTCCATCGGTCAATCTTTGGCGCCGGCTGTCACATCACCGCCCATGCCGCAACAGGCCTCTCTGTCCCAGTTGAAGGAACGAGAAGAACGATTGCTTCTTGATCAGGCTGCCCATGAGCAATCAACCCAGGACGTCATGGACTGTACACAGGCCATGCAGGTTTTTTCTCCAGATCTCTACAGTATGACGTCTTCAGCGTTTATGAATGAGTTTACACCTCAAAGCTTTGATACGAATGGCGCCTCGTATGGCCCATTGCCTGGGTATTTCTGAGTGACAGACTCAGACTTGGGAACAAAGATTCGAATCCTCTTTCGCCAGGACTCCAATCAGCTCAGATGAAATTCTGGATTTCAGCGAGCGAGCGAGCTAGGTTACCGGCTGAACAAACCAATGTTGATGATATACCGGTCCTTGATAGCAAGGATGTCACAACAATCGTTGCATGACGGTGGCGCACCATCCCCTCGCAACACCCTTAGCAGGTCAGTCGGCAAGCAGTTTAAGACTGAATAATGGTTCATATGGGACATTAATACGTGTTTGTTTGATCGTTTCCGGCCCTTGTTCCGCATCGCTTGTCATATCAATTGGCAGTATGCGCTGAGACGTATCACAAATGACATCTGCAATAAGACGATATCATTACAGCAAGTCGCGGCACTCCTGTTTCAATTTCCGAGGTTGACTACAACCCAATTTGCCGTCCAATCATATTGGAAGTTGGATGAGATACTCGATAGCGATTTTGCCTCTCTGGTGCTTGATGTCGATCAAGTTTGGTTTCAAGCTGGTAGAAAAGGGACACCTGATATGCAGCCTTTGAACTGCATACCATTTAAAAAGGAGGGGAGTCAGCCCGGCGACCTGCCCCTCCGAAGTTTACGCGGTAGTGTAGAATGCACAATATCATCATAACCCTGTAAGGATTAACCACATAGTAACTTCAAAAGTTTACTAGCTGTCTTAATCTCTCTGTGATCATTTCATGTATCAGACCAATTTAAGCACAACCTGGCCAATTTTTGGTATGGGTTTGCAAATCCCTCTTCCGACGATACATACTGCTTCCCCTAAACATAGCCTATGAAAAGAATGTACTGGGTCTTTCCAAGAGCTCGCCATCCAAGACAATGTCAACTTTCTCGTTGTAAAAGCATAATAGACCGGCTATGCCTGCGCTTTCATGCGTCGGGAGCCTGTAATACCAGACTAGATCTTTATGCTCCTCCCCGTTGACTACAATGTGGTAATATTCCGCGTCACCTTTGTAGGGGCATTTCGTCATGAGTTCGCTTTTACGAAGTACCGACTGATCAACCGAGGCCAATGGAAGGTAGTACCTCGTAGGTAAGCCTGTTTCCAACAAATGAACGGCAAAGTCGGTTTTAGCGATGCTTCTCCCAGCAACTTTGACTTCGACTGATCGCGAAGATGGAAGAATGTCGATACGTTTAAATGGATCTTTTGGATGAACGTAGATGGGCGTTTCCTCTTCCAACCATTGGTCTAGTAATCGTTAATATCTTGGTGACCACCGAAACCTTCCATACGATATCTTACCCATGCTGCCAAACTCCAGTCTCATCAGACCCTTCAGCACACCACTGAGTTTCCCGTCATCGGAAAACCTCAAGACCCGATCAGTCACTAAATCTTTGTTACCATTCTGGCCCGGAATGCTGATTTCAACTACGTGGGCTGCCACTGATGACGAATCTTCCGCGGACTGAATGTCTTGCTTGTCTTTCCAATTACAATTTCGGAGCTCCGACGTGGGTACGTAATATTGTGGATAGGCAACATGCTCCCAAATGTGGATTGCATTGGTTGTGTCAACGATGTATGTGTGATTCAGGATGATTCGAACGCGTCGAGAAGTGGCTTGAGTCTTGTGTGGGCCATTGTTAAGCAAATGTCGAGCAAGCTCGGGGAGACTGCGTTTTTATCAGCCTGTGGGCACCATCACGTTCTGCACAAATCCACATTGAAAACAAGGAGGGCGCTCATTTGGTTGAGGGATCGAATAGAAGCTCTGATACCATTCCATACTTACTCGGCTCGAAACTGCCCAGGCTTCGACATCATGAAATTCTCATCAACTAGTAATGCGGAAGGCCGAGAGCTTACAAAAAGACACTCAGAGGGTTATTACTTGGTCTCTGCCTTGGATAGTGACTTGGAACAGCCTCACCGCAATGACCCTTGACCCCGCACCCCATGTTAGAGTGACGTCGAGTATTTTACGTAAGCTGCATCACACCCCGACCTTCCGGGCCATCGCCGCCTCGCGCCGTGGTACTAGGCCCCAGATCTCCGGAAGTCATCCCGTCGGTGTTACATGGTCTTCATAAGGTCTAGACCTCATTTGACAAACCAGAAATCAGTAAAGGATGCATAATTCGTCACAAGCTAGTATCTGCTGGAATGTTGTACATGACTATAAAATTTTCTGCTAACGTGACACAAGGTAGTTGTCTTCAACGTTGTACAGGTAGCTTACAGTTGATCGCCCGTGTCCGAGACAATGGGGTCAGCCATACGAATTAGTGGTTAACACCTACAAGCGAGACAAAATTTGGGTTGACAAGCCATCAAGGGATCAAACGGGGTGAGATCGCTCCGGGCTTACCTCTCGAGAAGTGGGGTTACGGACACCAAAGTCATCCGAGACCCCGCGAATGCCTCGATCCAGCCCGTTTCTCAAGGGAGTGCTTGCCTTCAAATCTCGCTACTGGTATTTTTCAGCCTTATGGAAATGTTGTCTTCTTCATACTCGATTCTATAGTTGTGCCAGCTATTATGGCCGATCAAGCCATAAGCCGTTCTTTGCTGGCCGGCTTACTCGACCGGGCCGTTGGGTGGGTCCTTGGCCTGCCGGCGGAGACCGGCGGTTACACTACCCAGGCCACTAAGGTGCCCCTCCCGGACGGTACCGTACTCACCGCTGACCTCTACCGGCCCGTCGACCACGGCCCCTTTGGAACTATTCTCATTCGGAGTCCGTACGGTCGCGGTATTGTCTTCTCGCTCTTCCTAGCTCGTGTCTTTGCGGCTCGAGGATATCAAGTCCTCTTCGTAAGCTCTCGGGGTACTTTCGGCTCAACCGGGGCATTTGACGCTGGCTGCTGCGAGGCCGAAGACGGACAAAACGTTGTCGCTTGGATGAGGTCGCAAGCCTGGTATACCGGCACTTTCGCAACTCTGGGATCCTCATACTTGGGCTTCACGCAATGGGCATTACTTTCGCATCCACCTCCCGACATGGTTGCTGCCATTATAATGGTTGCGCCCCACGACTTTTCCGAGCGAATCTGGGGCACGGGCTCGTTCGCTATGCAACAGCACGTCTCGTGGAGCGACACAATCATGAACCAGGAAACACGAGGCGTCTGGCAGCAGTTGATGCTAATGAGAGATCCTGGTCGTCTTGATTCGCTCATGAAAAGCGTCCCGTTAGAGCCTGCATTGAAGCGTCACTTTGGGGATCGAGCCCCATGGCTTTTCCACAACATCAGACATCCTGACTTGAATGACGAGAGTTGGGCACCGCTGAAGCAGGGTAAAGCGCTCGAGAAAGCGAATGTTCCAATCCTTCTCGTAACTGGATGGCATGATATATTCTTCGAGCAGACAATTGAGCAGTATCACGCATTGAGTCAACGAGGCTGTATTGTGGCGCTAAGGATCGGCCCAGGGGGCCACTTGGATGCCTATGGCCCGGGGGATTCTACGAGGGAAATGCTTCAATGGCTAAACACTCATCTTGCCCGAAAACCACTGGGTGGGCATCTTCCGGCTGTGAGAATCCGTAGATGCGGCGATGCCCCCGAGTGGCTGGAACTGCCTAAATGGCCACCACCAACAAGCAGTCAAGAGTTCTTCCTCGCAAAGGATGGTAAACTCAGTTATGAGCAGTCTTCAAACTCGTATGCTTCCAAATTCATCTTCGACCCTTTGGATCCTACGCCAACTGTTGGAGGTCCCGTCATGATAGGCGGAGGCAGCGTTGACGACACCGCGTTGTGTGAAAGGGCCGACGTCGTCACGTTCACCACGGTGCCGTTGGCGAAAGCCCTTGATATCATTGGGAGGCCATCCATTGATCTAGTGCACTCGAGCGACAATCCCTTTTGCGATCTTTTCGTTCGCTTGAGCGTGGTCGATGCCCTGGGAAAGTCTCGAAACGTCACGGAGCAATACAGACGAATTAGTGCTACCCGCGAACAAAGATTAGTTGCGCTGGATCTCCCCGATACTGCATACAGAGTTCCAGCTGGCTCCAGTATTCGTTTAGTTGTCGCCGGCGGCTGCTTCCCCAAGTATGGGTTTAATCTGGGCTCGGGTGAAGATCTTGCGACGGGAACAACTCTACGCCCAGCCCGTCATGTTGTACATCATGGGGGAGAAAGCGTGTCGTGCTTGGTTCTTCCAGTGTCTCACGATCTTCAGGCATAGCAGGCCTTCCAGAATATTCGTTGATCGGTTTGAAATCACTAATTCTCAGTGTCTTCATTCTCATAGACAGGTATGCCCGGAGGCGCCGAGTGGACTAGATGACGTTGATTTGATTTTTCTGTGTGTATCAAAGACTCCTACTTCTTCAACTACTTGTTTAAAATAGTACTACCTGGCTCTACTATCCAGGCTACAGTCTTTGTCCCTATTCTTCTGGACTCTTGCGGGTTTGAATTAAGCAAGTTAAAACCCTTATTCGTTTACCGAGTTTGTCATGGTTGTTGCCGCCTCTAGATATAATTGCGGTTAGCCGCGATGATGCGATTTACTAAACAATGCTACCCTGTCACTTTGAAGTTCATCAAACACCTTCCCGGTGATCCCTATAATATTGGTGCACCGTTCACCATGGCTGAAGCCTTCCAATATTTGCAGGGTTACAGGTTGCCTGTTAACAATTTCATATTCTCAGAGGCGCTCAGATATTTCAACGTTTGTTTTAGTGAACATATATTCTTCTTCTTCTTCTTCTTCTTCTTCTTCTTCTTCTTCTTCTTCTTCTTCTTCTTCTTCTTCGTCGTCGTCGTCGGCAATCTAAGGCCTGTAGCGTAATGAAAATTCTCAAAGAATGGTGCGCAGGCGGACCGCCTTTCAAACAAAACGCCAATGAGGACTTTGGTAGATAATTTCGAAGATGTTAAAAGTCATGCACATATCGGAAGCAAATCTGATGAAAACGCCTCACAGAGTCTATTGACTTACGCAGAGAGCAAAACTCGAAACATCAAAATATTAACAAAGCAACCAAAAAGTCATTTCATTTGTCTGATGATAGATCTTGGAAACTTGGCCTCATCCACCGTTGCCCATTTTAATCATGCAATAACATTACTTAAACATCAAAGGTTTATAGGAAAGAGCTTTCAATGATTAAGACTTTATGTTGAATAGGCATTTGACAAATCAACAAGCATGGCAGTCAAGAACATTTGGTTCTTTGAGAGGAAATGACTGAAGGACATAAGACACAGACAAGGCTTGAGAATCACACTTAGGACCAAGGCATTCATATGCTCTGAAACTCCGCCATACAGTAAGCTTCAACTACAGGATGGGTTATATTGGTCTCTTCAGAGTATACTGTTAATAGTTTCTATTCGCAGCGCAATTTGAAACTGACTAAAGCGTGCAGCAGAATGTTAGCTACCGAGGTGTACGGCAATCGCTTTAGATACATGGATGCTAATCCAGCGTTTAGCATACGAAACGAGTTTTTATTTCACGTAGTGCCTGTATTTCATTTCGAAGCATTGCAGTGCCTGTGATCGTGATTGGATTACTCTCCTAGCTCGTGAGCTTAAAGTCGGCATTTTCGGTACCAGATACTCCGGGCCTGGACGTCGTGTCCCCAGCCGCAAAGTTGCCCCACATCCACCATAAGTGCGTTACGGATCGAGGACGTTACGCGAAGCCAATGTTGACGGGTCCTTCATCACCACGCCGCCATGCTCAACCTCAAGTTCATCAACACCACAAACGCTCCCGTGTCAAAGCGCAAGATCGCGTTGCATGCATGCGATACTTGCCGGAGACGAAAGGTCAGTTCATTTTTCTGCCCTAACCCGACGAGCGGCTGTGATGCAATGCCGCTTCATCCCTCCCGTTCCATCCCAATCCGGTCTTTCAGGTGCCACGTGTGACCAATCAGAGGGCGCCTAATCATGAAGACGTCCAGACCTGTTCAAAACATGGAGGTTGACGGTCTTTACAGAAACGATGTGAACATCCGTTAGGAGAAGGGGAGTCTCCGCCTCCGCACACGGTTCACTGGCGAAAGAGGGGCCGGTTCGCTACTCTGGGTTCTTCTGCGGCCACGGCCGACTGCCCAGATGCACTAACTCCCATAGACCCTTACCTTCAGTATAGCCCAGCCGCCGAGAACGCCCCGCCAACGCGTCAGGAGGATAGAGATGACGAGGTAGTAGATTCCATTCATGTTGCCAGCTCTGTGCCTCCGGTGCTGAGCCCAGGGCCTCATATTGCAAATCCGGCTCTACAAATCACCAGCCCACCGGTTCGTGCTGAGCACCCAGCGCGTCGAAATGCCAACCCAGAGCTCAAGGTTGATGAAGACTCAAACCAACATAATGACGATAGGTTTGTCGGCGACTTGAATCCAGAAGGAACGTTCCTTGCTGATAGCCCTGGAACGAGTCGTGGTTACGCAGAGTCTAACTCTGTGGGTGTCTGGTTTTCTCGCAGGAGCAACAAAAACAACCTTACTACAGAGCTTGCGTCTGCAGTCTCTGTGGATCATGCTGAGCATCAGTTCCTCGCAGTGTTGCCCAGGAACGAACATTATGACCAGCTGAAAAAGATCTATCTACGAGATGTCCACCGGATACTACCTGTGATGAACGTGGACATTCTCGAAAAGCCAACATCCACGATATCACAAGTTCTCTGCAAACAGGCTGTTTGCCTGGCGGCAGGATCTAATCCGAGCGCAAAGCCATATCTAACTCTCGGTGAAGACTCGTCAGCTGTCTTGGGTTATTCAGAGTTTGCTCTTCGCCTTTCATCAGCTATCCGGAAGTCACTTGGTCTCGGTTTGGTCAAGGACCGCGTGCAGGCAGTTGCAATTCTCGTCATCCTCTCATTGTATACTCATTTCTCCCAAGATCGGCACCTGTCCGCAGAACTGGCAGCGCAGGCTGTGAGCAACGCTCAAACAGTCGGCCTTCATCTTCAAAATCCGCCTGCAAGGTCCGAGGATCCTGCCTATCTGACACGACTATTCTGTTGCGTATGGGCAATGGACCAGCTTAATGCTGCATTCCACGGGCGGCCTGTGATGATGCACGAAAGAGATCTGGGACGGGACATGGAGGCTTGCATTGCAGAACAAGACAGTTGCTTCCGGCTGTTCCTCGAGATTGTTGTCCTGCTAGGCTGCATTATCGACCTTTACCGGCCAGCAGCAAAGAACACGGGCTGTGTTGTCATGGAAGATCTTTCGAGCTTCGATAGCCTTGTCGAAAAGGCTCAGGCGCTTGGTGTTGAGTCCCGTCTTCTTGGTAAGGCTAGCCTTTACCAGACCCCCTAGAGCAGAAAAAGACCATCCCTTCCTTCCACAACACTTAACCAAATGCTGATCGTGCCGCAGCCTCTATCGAGTTACTCTACCACGGGATTGCCATTTTGTCCTGTCGGATCCCAGTTGGATCGACACGATCTGAGCATCTATCCTTAGCACATACTCGACAGTCGCTTTCTGCCATCAAGATAACGACGATTGTCGAGCATTTTGGCAATTCGCTGTCGCACATGACGTTCGTACCATATGCCGTATCCCTCTCTCTCCGAGTAGCGTACAGAGAGCTTCGGTCCAGCAAAGTCCCGATGTTAACCGCGAGGTCTCGCCACCAACTCCAATCGACTTGCAAGATACTCAGAGAGCTGGGTGGCATGTTTCGTTCTGCGCTAGTCATGGTAGATCTGGCTGAGCAGGTCATTCAGGAGATCGACCAGGTTTGCTCCAATGCTTTGAGCGAGCAGAACGTGAACGGTTCCACGGGCGCGCCAACTACTCCGAGGCAAGAGGATGCGACCAACGTAGGATCTGATATGGGCAACAGTCTGGAGATTGAGAACCTTCCGCCGCATAGTGAGGCTATGGCAGGATTCGATGCTTCAATTTTCGAGGGGCCTGCGGGATTTGATGTTTTTGAGTTTTTCGACCCCGGCGATCTCAATGCTATTGATGCCATCTTAGGGGGCGATGCGCCTCCAGGCTTTGGTCACTTAGGCACTTTCCTCTAATAAGCTATCGTCCTTCCCATCGGTATTTGTAGGAATAGTGCAATATTATGCGCAACTTATGTTCTAGCTCCTTATAAGCGCCCTAGTGCAGCTCATCCTCCACAGGAGGAAAGCCACTGTATGTTTATCCCAAAAACTTAGCACCTCTTGTTTGTGCTAAATGTCAATATTCTAACCCAGTATTAAGTACCCAATAGCGTGGAGTGACTGCTAGTCCATATTCACTTGAACCGTAGCCGGCAAGAGCCTCAGTCTTGTGAACTTGCTACAGGTGGCGCACGATGCTGTATGAGCTGCTACGAAGGGAGGTCATTGCTAACTTGATGGATAATAACTGGACTAAGAAAATGATTTTAACTTTCATATATGGATTAATGGTTTGGTAACACTCTTTCCAGATTAATATCTGGGGGGTTCCCTTGTGATAATGTTGTTGATTTTGAGGTTGTCCTCGTCAAAGTTTGATCGTTGCTACTGATATCCACAAGAACGTAGCTCTTTGTTAGAGCAGCTTTTACTGGCATCTAGATGTCGTTTCGGGACACCCATACTGTATAGCTAGATTCTAGATAGCCAAAACAAAGGTTGTCACTGAACTTCAGCCATGAATTGACTGACAATCGCTTGTTATGGTAAGCTGGAAAGTCATATTTGAGCGTCTCCACGCCGAGACGAGTAATCTAGCTTCCCAATTTTCTTTAACGGCACGAATTTTGCGTGCCTCTATTGCTATGCCAAGGTGCCTTATTCCGCGAACACACAAAAGAGCCCCTAATAACTCACAACTTCCGGGAAACCACTCGGCCGACCCCGGCCGACCACGGCTGCGCCTTAAAACCCCATTGTCGTATTGCTCCTCCTTGAACTTTCCCACAGCAGTGCCTCGGGCTTGAGTAAAGCTGAGGTGGCAGTGTCCTGTATTTAGTACGAGACCTTGACTTCTTTGAGAATACACAACCCCAGTCCCTCTTTTGTACACTGAAGTAACCCTTTGAAGCAATCCATATCAGGCAATATTCGCAACCAAATAGCCGATTCGAACGAATGAAGAAACATGTTTGGTTGCTTGCGACGCCGCAAACCTTACCCTTGCCCCCGAGCTTCGCCTTATGGACCATGGTTTCTCAGAAAGGTTCTTAGGAGAACCAATCAAGCCAAAGCAAGTTTCAGAGAAACTGGTTCCGGTCATGCAGCCATTTTCATGTTGGTTGTCTAACCAGATGAATTGTTCCGCTTCAATTGTAAAGCAAAGGGAATCTACTTTGGGACCGCCAAATAGTTAAATGGATCTCATCTTGAGTGAAAATGGCTCAATACGGCTTCTCGAAGTTACGGCCCTATCACCCGAAGCCCATATTGGGGTCACTTCAAAAGGTGATACAGCCGTAATCAAAGAATGTAACCTCGTTTCACGGGTGGTCAATCTGAATTTCTGGTGAATGTGCTTCTAGACCGGCTTCTCAACTCTAGGCTCTGCAGCTTACATATTACCCGTTGATCCCCGGATAAATCACCCTGTACATGTGCCACTCGCTTCTGTATATACCCTTCCTATAGCTTGAGCAATTAACATAATTGAAATTGCCTGTTGCTTCTCTTACTGTAAGTCCTTTCGCTTACATAGCCAGTATGAAGTGGACTCATGAGCATTTCGCATTGTCATGTTCTACCGTTGTGTTTGGCCGTACACTGGCCCGAAGTGACCACAGCAGTATAAAACCCACTTTGTTCGACCTTGGTTTCCACTTTCAAGCCCAACCTTTATGTTTATTTTTGATGAGTTTGATTCATAAAGACACATAAGCGTCCATGATGCGGACTTTCACGCTGACGCTGCTCAGCGTTGCGGCTTTGAGCCATGCCGCACCTCAGTTTGGGATAGGAGATGGGTCTACTATACTCCTTCCAGGCGGAGGAACCTCTCCCTCAAACCCTAGCGGCCCTATCCTACTTCCTCCCATCAACGTCCCGATTATTAAGCCCGGGAAGCGGGAGGTAAGTCCTACTTCCTGCCCAACTATTTTAAAATACCATGGCCACGCTGGCTAGTTGCAGTGCATAATTGACTCTTCATGACAGGCTGTTGCCCTCCAGTCCAAGTCGATCAAAGTCGGTACGTGTTGGTTCTGTCTGTGCTTGGATGACTGTATGTATGACTGACCTGTTCTTAGACTTTGCCACACCAACCTTACATGAGCGCACCGAAGATGTCAAAGCCCTTGTGGAGATATACTCTGCTTTATTTGAGCCCTTCAGCGATGGGAACAAACCCTCCTATGGAACTTACATGGTTCTCTTACACTTGGCCGACATCCTCGCTAGCAAGGGCATCAATGTCAACACCATCGCCCTTGGCGACGCAATCACCACTTTTAGCCCATCCACTAAACGTCAAATCTTCGAGATTGGCTCCTGCAGGGACTCAGATGTAATTGGTCTTCGTGCGACCCTTACCAGCCTGCTTCTGATCTACGGCAACACCCCGCCCTTTGAGATCTGGAATCTCGAGCAGGCCATCATCGCCGCTCTCAAGGCTTGCCACGAAGATATCATCGTCGGACCCATTATTCCCGACAAACCAATCCCGGGTGGGCCCCTCATCCCGGACAAACCGGTCCCGGGTGGACCCATTATCACCCAATCCCCCGTTCCCGGGGGTCCGATCAAGCCCAGCGACTAGACCGTCAGCCTCATTAAGGGCATTGTGCAGGGTTAAGCTAACTCATCTGGATGAGATTAAGTTGATGCACAGGGAGGGGAGGTGATAACATTTGGCTGGACCGTATGGTTGAGATGTTTGGGAAAAGGGTGTACTTTCGCAGATGTTGCTGGATCCTGTCATGATGCAAATGATTGACTTTCCCATGTTATTTTTCTGACGATAACTTTTTTCCTTGCAAGAAAAAGGCTTGATTGACTTAAGCTCATGGTTCAAAAACCCTTATGGAAACCGTTTCATGTCTGCTGAAAGATGGCGTCAAAGCGGCCAGCCTTACTGCCGAGAACGCATCACAACTCTCGTTTGTCGCGTCTGACACTTCCGAAATCCGTGAAGAGAGATCGAACAATGAAATTGTCTGTAAATAATCTCATACAAGACTTCAGGATTCATCTATTCTCTTCGTCCTGAGGTGTATTCTTCCTCATCCCAAGAGCACTCACTATCAGACTGGTATGAGATTCATCCCAAGCTCCCGGAAGGAGTCGCACACGAGTATCAGCTATGGTCCTCATCGTCGCAGAAACACCGAAGCACCCGACAATCTTGCAGTAAGGCTATCTCAAGATCAAATTGTCACTGTAAGAGATACCGATGACGATTGTTTCAACCCTCCTCGATCTTCATCCTACAACCCAAAGGCACCCCTGATCTTGTACCATTCGCTGCCAGGTCCGATTCTAGAAGAAGCGCATAACAACTCTAAAAGTGCCCGGATAAGCTGTCATTGTCTCACTCGCTGGAAACTGTTGTAGAGCAGGAAAACTTAACTTTGTCTCCGGAGTTGCCATTCTCCTGGATTCACCTGTTCTGGACCAACTGAGGTCAACGATGCCATCGCCAACCCAGCCTTTGCCGTCGTCCGAGGTGGTCCCTGGATGATTTAAAAAACCCAAAATATGTTCTCTAGCGGCAGGAAAGCCTTATCCTCGCCGGTCATGTTTCACACAAAACCCCCGACCGAACTCCGGACATTCTGCCGATGAGCACGGAGCAGTCTCGCCGGCCGCTAGCCTCATGTGCTGTATGGAAACCCCTAGATGCCGCTAAAACCTTGGTGTCTCCGTCCGGTTGTGAAAGTCCGATAGAGCGCGTAGGGCAAGGTAGCATTTCTCTATTCTGGTATTTCCGAAAACGATGTTTCTCAAATCTTCCCTGCCCCAAACCAGAACCAGAAAGCCTAACTCTCAGGGTCGTTGCGCTGCCTCGCTGACAAAGACGCCCGCAGCTACAGCTTGTCCCTGCAAACGGATGAAGCGGGAAAAGCCACGCAAACCACAAGACCTCTCGCGACTCTTACAACGCTTTGAAGCTTGTTCGGCCTTGATCAAGAACCCGGACGATCTCACGAACAGCATTGGAAACGAGTCATTCTCTACTAAACGATTCCCATCGTAGAATCAACGTGGCCCACCACGATTTTCCCCTACGCAAACTTTCAAGCCACCTCCCCCCATGTCTCCCCAGCTTCGGCCGGCTATGTACTATAGTAAATGCTCAGTCCGTTTCTGGTAGATAGTTTGACTGCCCACTTGTGGCCTGTTCCCCCCAACCAACACCAGGCCATCAACCACTTTGACGCTGCACTAGCCAAGTTCAAAGACGGGAAAGGCCATCCAAGTCTCGTGGCAACCAACTGAATAACAACTCATTCATCGACTTAGACTTTCGCTTTCTCGTGTAAATCGCGCTTCACCAAGCAAAACAATAGACGATGCCCTTACAAATCCACCAAACCACGCGACGTCGGCGCCTTCCGCGACGAACGCGTGCTACAAAACTATCATCACATCTACAACCTAAACCATCTAATACATCTAACCACCTAGACTTATAATTCGGATACTTCCACTCCGCACCACACACAGTCTCCGATACGACCACGCCGTCTCGGCGTGGTCGTAGTAACTGTCCAAAAGACGAGACGAGTCATTGGTGGTCCAAACTCTGAGTGCGCGGAAACGGAATAGTAGCCAAGGATCCTGTCAGCCAAACGACACTTGACTTCACGGCCGATGGTGGTAGTTCCTGGAAACTTGATCACGGTCCTTCGAGGCTGTGGTTGGCAGATGCCGACCTGTCTCTCTTCATCTCGCACAAGCTGACCACCGATACCGTGCGCGGAGAACTCGCTGCTATCAACTGTCTAGTCTCAATCGATGGAGAAGAGGAGTCTTGCTTGATGACTCGTTGTGGCGGCTCCCAGACTCGGTTTCCCGCGTGGCCTCTGCGGCCGCCTGGCGTAATGGTTATGGAGATTATCCAGCCCGTGTTAGCCCCCTTTTCACAGCCAACGACATATTGGCAGGGCATAGGGGTCCTCAGCCACATCCAAGCGGATGGGAACAGAAGCGTCATACTTCTTCATCAAGCACCAAAATCCGCAGAAGCCCGTCTGTACTCGTACTCTGGAGTGAAAAGCGTCTCTATGCGTTGCTACTCGTGCACAGGTCAGCCCATGGCCCCAAACACATGCTCCAGCTAATTGTCGCATCATGTTGAGATGGTGTGCCAGAACGACGCCCGCCTCACCATTACCAGACGGCACTTACAAACCAGTTGGTCGACATCAAGAGGGAGCAATACCACCTCTAACCTTCGCATCAGAGAATCCTTCAGGCTCTTTCCCCGGTGTAGTTCCGTGCATGACCCGTGTTCTCCGTTTCCGAGCTCACCGTGATGACGCCGATGCCAAAGCACCATTTCTTGGCGCTGTCGTCGGTGACACATTACCACAGCTGGCGTCTCTCGCGGTGGGGGCTCTGTCTTGCGCTTGGGCAGGTTCCAGACCACCGTGGGCTCACCTACGAGAATGTCACTACACCGCAAGCAGTCACTGTCGTGAAAACTGTCGATGGCCACGCTACGCCACGCCACGCCACAGCCCTTACCTCTACGATGGATGATGGCTCCACCCCTCCGGCCGCGCGGAGTGCTTATCGGGAGGGGACGAGCTTGACGACATCCAAGAGCCCGCGCTCAGTCCCCGGGCAGGCACACCAACCAGATTCCCGTCCTCACAAGACTAGCGCTGTAGCGCATAGATCACCTGATGCCGCGTGAGAACTGCTCCCGGTTCCTTTCCCCGATACGCCCAAGGTCCCAAAAGGTCCCAGAGGCGTCGTTCCCAAACCAGTCTAGTCCAGCCGTAGGGCAAGGCTTGATCAACGAGAGTAAGAGAGGCGCGCCACCATGCGCCGTTCTTCGCTTAGTGGTTTCGACCTGTTGGAAATGAAAACCCTGTCGGGAGATTTCTTTGATGCCTCTCCCGCGATACACGAGGCGGGACCGTCGTCGAGCTTGCTGTAGCGCGGGCACGGATACGAGACTATTGACAATGGAAAGCGATGTGATGTACAGTTCGTGGGCGGGGTTATGAGGCTACGTTGCAAGCGGTTAGACCTTATATCCACGCGGGCTTTGATCTCTGGGCCGTCTTCAGCGAGAGTGAAAGGGTGCTGTGATCAGATGTTGAGCAGAATTATCAAGCTGCGGTGCTCAGTGTCAACGTCTAGCCTCCGTGTCAAGCCACCGTTCGACCCAGCACCAGCCACGGTCACGACGATCGTCAAAGGCGGGGGTGTTTGCAGCCTCACACTTCCGGCCGGTTCCATTTCTGCCTCAATGCCGTGCCATCGGGTTGCCAATCAGAGTTCAATAACCAATCGTCATCAAAAAGGGGGTTGTGCGGGAATGGCTGACACTTGGGCTCGGAAGCGGCTCGGGGTGTTGACCTCATAGCGCTGGACAACATCAGACGGTGGCTGTCAGAGAGGAAGGTGCTTAGAGTTGAGACTACTTCAGGGCAGAGGAAGCAAAGTTACCTGTCACGTTAGCAGAGTAGGTGTAGTAATACAGTGGACGTCGAGATCCTTCGGGCAACCTATGTAGGATTTGATGGTGAAAAATCACCGCTATTCGGTGAGAATTTGTACAACAGTCGTATTTGACGTCTGACGGGTAGGGTGGTGCTTGAGGGAAATTAATTGACGAACGGTCAAGCGGCTCGTGACGGCCTTGCTTCCACTTTCGAATAGAGCAAGTCGGTTGGTTGGATCGTTTGCAGCTTAGTCTTGGACTTTGATCTCTCGGCAATCTTGAATCGCTCAGACCTCGCGTGTTCGTGGATGGGAAGACCCTAAATTCTACTTCTGCGAGAGTAAGACATGACAGGACGACCTCGGATGACACGACAACACTATCCGTTCTGCGGCCGAGTCAGAATGATCTTTTGCCCCTTGATCGAGTTAGAGTAGAAAAAAAAGAGAAAAAAAGAGCATTTAATAGCTTGCGATGACTGTTTGCTGCCTCCCCAGTTTCCCATCACCGGTCAATGTCTCAGCTCAGAATCTCGATGTTGGGCGGACGGGGAAAGGTCCGGTGGGCAGTAGTCCGCTAGCCTCACAAGACCGCGTGCGCACTTGTCTGTCATATCGAAGATCACTGCCCGAAACAAAAGCTCGTCGCCCCGTTCCTGGGGAAGAACTTGCCGGGAGCAGGAGCCGGGAGAAAGCTGGCGGATGGGTTTTCAGCTTTGTTTCTGGAGATCGGGACGGCCATGTGTAATCAAGAGCTATCTGCCATCGGCGGGTGGCTCACCGAACTAGACCGGCAGAATCACTGGTCTGTCAGCCAGTTTATGATCGTCATTGGTCGACCGAGTCACGAGCCAAGGAATGAGTACGACGCAATCCCATGTAGTCAGTATCGATATGGGAAGGGTGAGAGGACCATTGTTTCGAAGGAGCACAATCGAAAACCTGCCAAAGTCAGCTCGAGATCCACCATCTCGAATGGCACGCTCCATGTTCAGCATTTGCCACTGGGATGAGACAGTCATTAACGCCAAGTAGATCGTTTGTCGGTAGACACGGCATTTCCAAGTCTCTGGTGTTGCTCGTGTTGCTCTACCCCTCTCTTACGCTAATAAGTGTCCGGCTTGGGAGCGTCGGCTCCGTCCGTGCGGACGTACGACTCACTCCGGCGGGGCCCCGGGCCCGCGATGTTGGAGGGGTTGGAAGTTTGCCACCGGGAATAGGGATGGATCTTGGACGTGTCCGCCGTGTTTGGCATCTCCTCAGCGCTAGGACTAATTGCGGACAGTGACATGTAGGCACCATGATTATGACGTGAGTACAATTGTTGCCTAAGGGAGTTGTCCTGGATAACACGGACACTTCAGTCTTGCTCTAGCAAACGTAAGAGTGCAATGTTCAGGTGAGACGGTGATCCTGATGATTACTATACTTGAAGTTGACATCTCAACACCTCCGTCTACCACCGTACCCACCCATCCAACATCACGCCGCGGAATGTGTCTCGGGGACGAGGTTCCTAACCTAGGCAGATGCCTGTCCGACTATCGAACGGTGGACGTTGTGGGGACGTGCGTAAACGTGCGGGCTCGTCATTGTCATACTCACGACGTACATAGTTCATGACTGATGGTGTCCAACAAATAATCCTACCACGCACGTACACGCACTCGCACGCATTTATCATTCGCTCTTCGTACAACCGTCTGGAGTTTCCCCGTGTAACATCGCAGCTTGGCATCGAAAGATAGACTACACACGTTGCGAAGGGCAAGGAAGGAGTAGAACTTGCCGCATTCTCCCTTGCTTCCTCGGTGTGTCTCCAAGGTGGTTCCTAATCTTCGATCGCACCACCTGCAACCACACAACGGCGCCACTCTGCAGCACACTCCACACTCTTCGACCGTTAGTTTCTAAAGGCTGGGACGAAGCTCCCGCCACCGCGTGTTACTTGGTCGTTTCCTGCCCTTCCGTCCCTTGGTTATCTTTGCGGTAACGCCGGACTCTCAAAGAGGACAAGTCCCATGCGTGTTCGACTCCATCTGCACACTTTTGCCAGGTCCACCGCGATATCTGAATCATCATGCGCTGTGAGCAAAAGCGGTCTAGGTCTTGTGTAAACCGAAGATGTGGAAGGGGGGACCAGTGGCGGGAACGCATCCGGTCTACAGCTTGTCTTCAAGTACCGGCGTCAGGTGGAGTAAACCCAGCTTGGTCCACTTCACTGGAAAGCGGATTGCGGAACACAAAGAGTGCATAGTTGGCGGGCCTCTATCACATTCATACCTCGTTAGCGGCTGGCTTGTAGTTGTCCATTGCTGTGGCTGTATCCATCGCGACTGGGGCCGAGAATCCGTTGTTGCTGCGAGTTGGCAAAGACAATTTGGGTGATAGCGCTTGGCTCGATGCGGGTTGTCGGAAACGAACTCGCGAAAAAAGAGACCAGCCAATCATGTTGAATAAAGCTTCTCAAGCCACATGCGCTCAACATCCACTCAAAGTCGTGTTGACCTCCAGGCCCAGGGTCTAGGCCTTTTACTCACCGCCCCCTCGAGGCGTTTGGTTTGCAGCCAAACCCGACCATATCGGGTTCCATCAAATGACTTGTCGCTGATGCAAAGTTGGTCACTTGAAGAAAACCGCTCAGTTGAGGGACCGTAAAATCCAGTATTCTGCGTCTTTCGCATTGAATCCGGCATGCAGCACCCACATGGACAGACAACTGACTGTGGTTCTAATGATCGACAACAGCAAGCAGCATAATGATGCCCTCCTTGTCACCACCCAAAACGCGGCCAAACTCTACCACAAGTTAATTAAATTACTTGGCAAAGAGTTCTGCTCATCGCCTCCCGGAGAACAACCCGGTCTACCACCACCGGGGACCTGCAGTCTCGAATATGGAAAGTCAACGGTGCAAGATGGATGGATGGATCCCACTTGAGATATGCTCCCAAGATGCTTACCGAGCATCCATCCCGTCAAGTCACTAGGGGAATGTGAGGGAACAGAGTTTGAATCCCTTACCCTCTATCAGAAACAAGAACCTGACAGGGTACACCGCATTAGAAAAAAGAGCCCCATATCCGCCCATTCCTCGTGGTGCCCGTCGCCGCTCTCGCCGCCGCCGCGAAGCTCCCCGTCCCACCTCCACATCGTAAAGGCAGAAGAAGTATGCACCACGGCGCAGGGACTCCGCCGATTCGTCCCCGTCAAAGTCTTCGTCAAAGTCGGTCTCTTCCCATCACCGCTACTACCGTACCGTGCCACCACACAAGAGGCTGGTGGCCTCTTTCTTCCAAACCATGGCTTAATCAAGAACAGCCGCTACCTGCAAGTGCCAAGCGTGGTAATGTGCAACCTGCAAATGGCGTAGCATGCCACCATTCGCTCTAACCATTCAGCATTCACCGATCGTGGGTAAGGCCTCTCGGGCGAAACCAACAACCTTTATTCGTCAACCCCATGTATTGCCCGTCATCGTCATAGTCCATCGTATCACACATGGCAAGCTAACTGATTCTGGTGCTGTCTTTCAAACCTTCTCTTCCATCTTGCAAAAGGTCTTGGGTCTCTCGCGTGGTGGTGGCGGCCTTGCCTATCTCGATTCGCGGCCTTTGTGGGTTGATCAGCGTCTCTCGTCCGGTAACGCCTTTTTCCTGTCAGAGGCGCGGGACGGACGGACATGTCATCCCAATACATACACTTCCAAAAAAAAAAAAGAAGAAGAAGAAGAAAGCCACCCCATTATCAGTCCGTACCGGGACAGCCACTTCTCACATGGCCCAGTGACAAGAAGTTGTGTTTGTCGCGACTGAAAGCTGCCACTCGCCCACACTTTGCAACTTCCATCAGCCAGCAACCCATACACCAAAGAAGAACAAGCCATTCCCTGACTGAAAACACATACCTGCGTTAGCGTTCTCGTTAGGAAAAAGGCTAGCCACATGTACACATCATCTGCATACCTGCAGCCTTTCGTGCTCTCCCATTCTCTCTGGCTATTCTTTCCCCCTCCTTTCTCCCAAGGGCATATCCCATCTCATCACGATGACTAACCTTCCAAGCCAACCAAGCCATCCCCCACACACATGCTTCCATGCCCAAACCACTCAACGCCCGAGGCGTCCCTACCTTACGCCGCTCCTTCTTCTCCTTTGACCGTGACGCATGCGTAAGAAGGTGACAACGGTGCGAACATACAGCAAACTTGCATCTCCGCCTGTCATGCTACCCAGTTGGATCCTAACCTTTTCCCGTACTTTCTTGGCTCTTCCCTATTCCCCTTCGAGTGCAACATGACGCCTCGCTCGCGTCCAATACAATGGGGTGGCACGAGCCTGGATCCGACCAAAGCTCAACCTTCTTGTTTGTTCTGCTTTGCTTTCGCTGCAAGATACTGCCATGCTCCATGTCCTGTACCGATTCTCACTAAACCCAAAATTGCAAAAAGACTCAAGAAACATTAACACAGAAAATATAACCCCACGCAGTATGACAGCCTGGCGTATGAGCATCGCATATTAAACAGGGCCCCGAATCGTCTCACCCCTAAACCTTCTTCGTCAAAAACCCAACGGTATGTCAATTCTCCACTCTAAACCCAAAGAGGGATCATCTTCCTCGCGTACCCAAGTACCGTCCACGGTAGAACCGATCTGAGGCCCGGAGGGGGGGGGGGGGGGGGGGGGGGGGGGGGGGGGGGGGGGGGGGGAGAGACAACGACGGGAGAGATTGAACTCGAACCACCACCACCATCCAAGAGAACCCGGAGCACCACAAAAAATAAAAACAGGGCGAACGATGACCGTTTTCCACATCTACCACCACCCAATCAACAACCCCCCCCCTTCGAGGAGAGGGAGGGGGGGCAAGCATGAGCCAACTCGACAGCCCTGCCTTTCCTCAGATCCCTCCCTAGCACCACGTCAAATGTCTGATCTTGCTGGAACGTGCGCGCGTGCTTCTCAACGTTCCTTGCTGTGCTGTGCCGTGCTGTGCGTTCTGCCCCCCCCCCCCCCCCCCCCCCGTTGCAGTGGCATCTTGCATTCAACCAGTTACGGCTCAGTCATCCACCACTCAGCACTGCACCAAAACTGGATTCCACACTGCGCAGGCAATAGTCGAGTCGAGCCGGGCTTCCGGCTTCGATCAGTCAGTTAGCCGTGGCACAATTCGCAACCCCGTCTTCCTCCCTCTCTCACTGCCGCGACGTGCTTTGTATGTTTGCTTGTCTGGTTGCCCACCTCTCTTCCTGCACATTCTGCAAAGTAGGCATCTAGGCTTGGGAGGGGTGGGCCGCCCGCAGATCCGTGACGAAAAGCCCTCCTCCGTCAACGCTGCAAATGAATGAAGGCAGTTGTGGTGGTGTTTGGATGCGAGGGTGTCCCCAGGTATCTCGCCCGCTGAGCAGCCCTTTCGCTCTTCGCCGTCTGTCGCTCTCTCCATCTCTCTCCCCAAACATCCCAGGGGAAAGCAATGACCACAAGAAATACACAGCCCAACAGGCGGCCGCTCTTTCGTCGGAGATGGAAAGAACGGTTCATTAGTTACAAGGTTTGAAAAGAAAAGCTGCCGCTCTACATACTCCACACGGGGGAAATGGGAGGATTGATGGAGGGAACACCCATCTCTCTGAGTTGTCAGAGGGTTTCTCGTAAACCTGAATGGAAAAACTTGAGACGTTCTGGAAGACAACCCAATGCGGCATTGCGCAAAAAATCTGGTAAAAGAATTCAAGAAAATTGAACAGAAGTTAGACGTACATCCGTCCGATAACACTTTGCCTTAACAGGTTCTACTGTCGAAGGACTTGGCTCTTCGTTGTGACCCATCTTATGACTGTGCCAGCACAACTCTCATCATCTTAAGACCACAAATCACGTCACATAACGGGAATTAGATAGATTTTGAGTGCGCTTGTTTTAGTCGTTGAATATTTGTATTCAAAACGTGGGAGGACAGCAGTGTGTTCTTTTGGCTGTACCTAACCACGGACTCAAGTTGGACTTTCCACTCCACAAGAGCCTTCCTCGCGCGAACAGCCCCGTCGGAGGATATTGGGTTCTAGGCCCAGGTATTGTCTAAACCATCTTTTCCTTTCGTTCTTAGTGACGAGCAAATGCCCTTATCCCAATCGCGACTGAACCATCCAAAGATATCCACATCCCCCAAAGAAAAACACGTTGAACGTGTTATCGTCCAACAGACAGAAAATTCGCTCTCTGAAGCAGCCATCCTACATGCTCGCGCATAGGAATATGCATTAGAATCGAATGCCGCATGTCCTTGAAAACAAAGAAACTCCAACCATCCACGTCTCTGTATCCTATTGCGCCGTGTATGCACCCCTGGGCTTCCCATAACAGTCAACCGTCCCCCTCTCGTCTTTCCAAATCCCAACTCCACGCTAAAATGGCAAGCATAACATAATAAGACAAACACACCAGCTCTTGCAAGAGTACAGGTGCACAGAAGTTGAGACAAGAAATAAAAGAAAATAAAAAGCAAAATTCCGGACCTTTTTTTCGCTGGGCTTTTGAGTAAATCCTTTCCGGGATGGTAATCCAATGACAAAATATGGTCCACGTATCTCATAACGGAATTAAGTATCCTCATGGGCCGTCTCGTCCATGGGTTAAACGTTGGTATGATTAGGTGTTGTGCATGAGTTAATTCGCCGAAGCAATCCAGGGGTATGGCGATGGTATCCTAGGAAAGACTGGCGTAACGGATATGATGGCTAGTAGCAGCCTTGAGGGTGAGAGAAGAGGGGGACCTGATGGTGAAAGGGAACGTGAGTATGAATGGCAGGGGCCTGCTGAGCATACTTCAACACGTCTCCCCACCAGAACTGGACAAATGACTTTGGCGGGCAGCTTGGTGGCTGCATCTGAACCTGAGTTGGCATGGGCCCCGGTGCGGGCATTTGGGCGTGAAGCGGAACCTGTCCTGCCGCCGGCGACGGCACAGGTCCTGTGTATTGTTGGGGAGCAAACTCCTGTGTAGGGAAAAAGGCTGTCCGGGGATCCTCTGGTTCGAATGCTTGGGCATGGCATGCCATAGCCTCCTGTTGCTCCTGGAGGAACTCCTCATCGAGGTCGTCGATAGTCGAGCCACTCGAGGTGAGTGAACCGTCGTCAGATGAACATGTAGAGCCTTCATCAGAGGTAGACGAGGCAGGTGAAAGGGCGTTGTCGTAATCGTCGACTGCAGTATCCTCGCATGTAACGTATTCGGCGATGTGCTCGGACGAAGCTGGGGGTGTTGAAAGCACGGCAGTAGGCATCGCCGGGATGGTGAATCTCGAGCATGCCTGGATCCTGGCTTTCAACTCGGGCAAAGCAATCCTCTGATCCGGGTTCCGAGTGAAAATCCTACCCAGGATGTCGTTCAGTTCATCCGACACTGGGAGGATACTCTTCAGGGTTTCTGGGCATCGGGTGTAAGCCCGGTAGGTAGAGTCCTCGAAAGAGGCTTGCTTCCATGGGTTGCGTCCACAGGTCAGGTTGACCAGGATAACTCCCAGGCTCCAGACATCATTGGGGGCGCAAAAGTAGAAAGGCCTCCGGGCTGAGTGGTCCAAGCATTCTAGAGAAGGGAAAAAGAAAAATGTCAGTCGGATACAAGGGGGTTGAGGAATAGGAAAGTTCCTGGGAGTGGATATGCCTACCTGGACTCATGTAGAATGTAGAGCCACATCCGTAGTCCTCAGACCGGTCGGATGAGGTGGCGAGGCCAAAGTCGGCGAGCTTGACGGTCTCTCCGTGGTCCGACACAAGGATATTCTCCGGCTTCAAGTCCCGGTGGTAAATTCCGAGGGAGTGGCAGTGCTCAACGGCATCCAAGATCTGTAGGAAGACTCTCTTGGCGAGATCGTCGTTTCCAACATACTGACCACATTCGGTGATGTTGAAAAACAAGTCACCCTCCGGGCAATATTCCAAGATGACATAGATGCAGTCCGGGTCGTCAACAATCTTCAGCATCGACACCACGTTGGGGTGAGCCGAGGCCAGGTAGTGCAGACGAATCTCCCGGTTCTGGAAAGCAACTTGTCGACGATCCAATGGGGTTCCATCCGGGTTGAATTTGCTGAGACACTTGACGGCATAACGGACTCCGGTCTTGACATCCACGGCGGAATAAACGACGCCATATGCGCCAGTCCCCAGAATGGTCGTCAACTGCAACTTGCCCTCAAGGAATCTTCCCAATCTCTCCTCCGGCGTTAACGGAACATATCGAGCCTGGCAGTGGGCTGCTGTTGTAATGGGCTGCTGGATCGAACACTTTGTGTTGTCGTACACCGGCGACGCGGGAGGAGTGGGATAGCCAAATCCTGATACATGCTGCATGTTATGTGATTTTTGCGGGTCCAAATGGGAAATCCTTTCTTTGGTGGTCTGAGTTGGGTCTCGAAGGCGAGATCCAAACGAAGAGAAGATAATAGGAAAGAAAAAAAAGTAGAAACGGCCTTGTCCTTTGGGTTGGTATATCCTGGGAAACCAAAAGCAAAACCTGGGCAATATCCTGTGGCCTGATGGGTCGAGAGTCCTTTGGGTCGCGTAGAGAAGTTGAGGTGCAAGACGTCGAGTCAACGAGTCAAACACGTACTGGTCGCCTGAGATGGGAGAGCGTGGCGAGGTCGGTCTAGGTTATTCGTCTGGTCGGAGAGTGAAGGGCGACTGAAAGTCCAGTGCGCTCCCGAGGATCGTTGAGGGGGATGTAAAGAGGTCGACGGGAAGGAGCGTAGTTGGAAGAGTTGGTGATTGAGTCTCGATGTGAGTTCTGTCCAAATGCACGACGGTGGGATATGGGTGGTTGATAATGACTGCCACCACCCCGATGAGGAACGAGGCGAAATGATGTTAGCGCTACGTCTACGTACCCTTGTCGAGGCGTGTTGCGTGGAGCATCCACCCTCGACGGTGGCTCCTGGGACCCCCGGTCGTCCTCGACATTACCAGTACAGGGATGGGCAGCTTGCCATGTCTTAGCCATGGGTCCACTAATGCACCATCTATTCTTGAGTTCGACGTGAGCGGCGGGCCAGTGGGTTAGAGTTGGAAATGGCCTGAGGCCTGAGAGTCGGCTTAGTGCTGAGATAGAAGGAGAGGGCGTGTGGAAGGGGTGTGAGAGGGGTGTGAGTTGAGGACGAGGGGTGGACGAGTGACCAGCAGAGTTTCTCTGTTGGAGCAGCCAGAGCAGCCACTAGGACGGCACTAGCACCGCTGATTGGCGACTCTGCGCAATATACGAGCAGGTATTGTCTGACGCACCAGGTAAAGTGGCCCCGTCCCAAGGGGGTGGAGTGTGAGTGGGCGTGTGTGTGGTCTGTTGTGATGACTCTCATCCATCACCCCCCAGCCGTGCTCCATCGACCCCTGCCACGGCTACTGGCTGAGTGTGTCAGACGAAACGGATGGCCTTTGGGTGTCGAAGAAACGGGGCGTGCGTGAGTCGGCGCCTGCTAGCATGGGACGACCCTGACGGAGGGAACACAGGCTGTCTCTTGCTCTTTGCCCTTTCACTTCACTTCTCCCCGTGAATTGGGGCCCTGTGCTCATGCTGATCTCTACTATGTGGAACTGTCTGCTCGCCCTTCCCTGGGACGTTCGTTGGGTGAGCATCGTCATCTGGCGAGGCGGCACGCAGCACCCTGTGACTTGAGACGTGCAGTTTTCTTTGCTTCTCTCTTCGACTTGCCCTAGCTTCGTTTGCCGCAGGGCGAGTGTGCCCGTTTTTTCGTTGTTGTTTTTTCCATGTCAGGTTGCCCGGGGCTAGAGGCTTCAAGCTGACCAAAACAACCTCGAGAATGTTTGAACCAGGCATGGAAGTGCAGTCGAACCATGATGGAATGAGACACACAATCCTTCACCGCGACCTTGGAGCATACTGGGCGATGTGATATGCGCTATGGCTTGGTGCAGACCCCGTAGTTGGAACCAAAGCTATCATCAATGCCGCGTGGTTAATGGTCATAGGTGTTGGTGACACCAAGTAGCAGAGCACTCTGCGACTACCGCAAAACAGCACTGTGGGTGAACAACTTGGGATGCTTGGACGCAACAAAGGTTGATTGGTTCACTGTCATGATCCTAGCTGAAGTAGAAGCCTGTGTGGCGCTTGGCAAGCCGTTTGCATAAAGTCCGGGAGTAGATGAGTGTGGGCTTCGGTGGCCGGCTGCCTTTCTGTTGCAGAAGCTGCCTCGCAGGCTGGCGACGGATCAATGCTACACGAGTTTTGCTTGGCTCACTGGCTGCCCATCGCTTCCCGTTCGGGCCTGATGGCGGTGCTGATTGGCCTCGAGCTTGCAAGCGAACATCCTCCAGGGCTGCTGGTCGCAGGCGTAGGCCTTGTGGCTGCACCGCTCCTCCCATCTGCAGGCCATCTGTACGCAATGATTGGCTGACAATACTTTACAACCAATCAGCCTCTACTGCATCCGGCTTGGATGGATGCTTGCGTCGAGTGGCTGGAGAGCAAGAGACGAGGTGATGACTGTTAAGGTCCGCGGACCAATGAACGGTGTTCCCCGGCTGGTGCATAGTATTGCTAGTCGTTGCCGAGCTAGCTACTCTCATGGTCGGGTCGATGTGAATGGCTAGGTAAGCTGCACGGTTGTCTAGGTGAGAGCAGGAGTGAAATGTGTTCACATCGATACCACACTCCTGGTTGCGCTAGTACTCGGAGAACCGTGGTTGTGCAAGTGTATTGTGCAGTTTGGGACGCCAGCCAGCAAGCCAGGGCTGTGTTGTCTGTGTTTGCTGGCGGCACGTCCGAAGATGAGTAGAAGACCCGTGAAGGACGGTCCTAGGAAGAAATTTTGGGCCCGCCGCTGTGGCCGGCCAAGCTGGGTCTGTCTCAATAAAACCTCGGTACGAGCGCGGCAAATGATGAGCAGCTCCTACAGGATACTGTAGTCTCTTGCAACAGTACAGGCGACAGGCGGCGGCGGTGCCTTCGAGTTTCCACTCGGGCAGACCTGCTGGGCCGGAGACGAGGCAGCGGCAGCTCCAGCGGCAAGCGGAGGAACAGGCATGGATTCGGTGAGTGTGGAGTCACAGGGCGGGCGGGCGAAAGAACAAGATTCGGATTGCCTCTGGAAGGGCCTTTTCTTCGATCCCCAGCGACGGCGGCCAACGTGGTCATGGGTCGCACATGGGCCTGAGATTAGGAACGACCGTTTGAATGGACGAACCAGGATTGCGTTCCAAGAGCAGAAAAGTGGATTGGTACCATGAGCATGCGGGCAGCTGAATGGAGGAGGATGTCTCTTCTTGGTGCAAGAAACTCCGGCTTGGAGGGGCGCCGCAACGCTGCGTTGGATGTGCGTGGTGCATGCGTTGAGAAACTGCACGTCTGTGTGGTTCGGAGCGGTAAACGGGCGGAACGGGGAGGGTCTGTCCAAGGTCTGATTCGCTATTGGGGCGAGGGATGTCGACGCAGAGTTGCCTGAGGCTACTCCCCTGTGTCATTTCGGTGCAGCGATGCGGGCCAAGGGCAGGTCGACGTTGAGGGAGGTGGTTCAACTGGATGAAAAGATGGTGTCTACATCGTAGTCCGTGAGGTGTCCAGCGTCTGGTGCCGTTCTAGTCTGTCCATTTGCGAGCCAAAATGCCAGACTGCCAGTTGCGCTGGGCCAGCCAAAGACTTGAGAAGCTGCAGGTGAGAGACTGAGAACAGCCTCGTAGCGACTAACGGGGTACTGAAGCAGGGGTCCCCGGGCGCAAGTTCACGATGAGTGAGGCTGTCGACGATGGAGCTATGATGGATCATGATGTAGAAGGCCCATATAATGGTCTGCAAAGGCTGATCTTGTCAGTCCAATAGGCAATTTCGGGCGCCCTGTTGTAGCATAGCGCCCGCGGTTTACGATGCAGTGTAGCATCCAGTTGTATGTTCTCGACTTGCCGTCGGTGGCCATTTGCTACGAGGTACATACAGACAGTAGTGTACCAAGCAGACCTGAGTAGAAAGTGAGAGAGGGAAGGCTTGCAGAGATGCCCCCCATATCGTCGTCATCTGGGTCTCAACAGTCCTCATTGTACGTGTACGATGTAGTCCTGGTGGCCGTCGATGGTGTGGCGCGCCACGACGCCACTCCACTGTTTAGGTTAAGGTGAGTTGATTGGCGGGTTGATGAATGCAATAATCTCGGCTTGGGATGAGAAGAGCTTCGACGTGCTTCGGCGTGTAATGGATGTGGTGATGTGCCATGGCAATCCGGTCTAGGCCCAGTCCAAGGCCCATAGCATCCTGCCTGTTGCTAGGTGCCTTGGTGCATCTGGCATCAGGTGTAGCAGTCTGTGCTGCAGCAATGCGTGATGCAAAGGCTAGTTGGGTCTGTCTATTCACCTGGCCATGATATCTGTGGATCTGCTTCAAGGTTGCGTTGCGTGTTTGGTGGTGCGCTGCGTTTCGACCAGAACATCCGTACTGCTTGGAAGCGGGAGTGTACGGTAATTAGCAGTGGACTTCTAATCAAAACGCCGGCGAGGTTGGCGCTTGCGGTGTCAAAACGCGAGACACAGTCGTGTATTGCAGGCTGCGAGAGTACGGCGGATCATGTACAGAATATAGTGTTGGACGAAGCTGAGTCATGACTATGAATGTCTTCGTGATGGATGCAACGAGCATCAAGCAGCAGTGCAAGGACGAAGAAAAAGGGACGTGGTGGGACGAGGAAGAGTACGAGGTTGACAGACAGAGTCCGTGCTCTACTGGCTTCCTTCCTTCCCGGCCTCCATCACAGACGGCGGAGCCTCAGGAGCCAATCACGAGAGGGGGGGAGGCGCTTGACTAAGAAGCACAATGGACGGTCGGTGGAAGGCAGGGCAAGAACCAGGCAAGAAGCGTTTATTTGGGAGAGAAGAGTGGCAGGAAGCCGGCAGGAGGAGCGGGCGAAGCGCATGGAAGGTGCGTCCCACTCGTGGCTGGCTGCACCTGTCTGCCACCTGCTCTTCCTCCACTTTGCTCTGTTGTGCTGTGCTCCTGCCAGTTTGCAATCACTCCTCCTGCCGCATGGCTGCCTGAGATCTACACTTTCATCCACCGCTAATGCCTCAGGCCGGAAGATCCCTGTCCCCATCCCCCAGAAAAGAAACAGGCGGTCTGAAGGAACTGCGTCGACCACGGGCCACACTTACCTCGTCCGGCCTAGCGCATCTGTCAGATCTCATCGTCCAACTCCTCCGTCCAAGCCGTCCTCTCCATATCTCAGAATGCGCGGCGTTTGGCCCAGTCACCCTCGAATCTCGACACTCCACCGTACCAGTCTCGGTCCTTTGCTCCTTGTCCTGGTCCCTGTACATACTGGACCTGACTTCTTGTGCTGAATCTCACCCTGGAATCGTCCCGAACTCTGCGACGCTATGCTTCGGATACTCCACGCACTCTATCCTCCGGATTACACGTATGACCTTCTGCGCAACATGCTTGGGCGCCTTAGCAATATCACTGCGTGCTAATGATAGCGCTCCCTCCTGCAAAAACCTCTAATCCGTGTCACCTCTCGACCCTCCTCAGTCTTGAGGTGCCCGCTGCGTCCGCCATGGTGATGGAGAAACGGGGTGGGCAACCCATCGTGGTCAGCCCCAACGGACGACGCAGACAAGCAGACCAATACCCATCAAGGACCCCCAATGCCGAAATCCAGAGGTACATACGAGGGGGTGAGTAGCTGACGCAGAGACAATCACGACCAACCAAGCGTGGCCATAGACACGCGATATCCAAGACCCAAGCCTGCTGCCGCCAGCAGACTTACACACCCGGCAGATGATTGACTGCCGTGCCGGTACGCGTACGGGTCCGGATACGTCGCCAACGCATTCCATCATCACCTGTCATCAACCGGGCCCAACCCTCTCAGTTCCGAATTGATCGACCCCAATGACATGTTCCAGCCGCTCGAGACCGGCCCCAGCCTCAGAGAGCCCAGGGAGCAGCCGTGGAACACCCGGCAGATAGCGACATGAGCCTCAGCTCCGTTCGCCTGTGACTCCGCGCCGGGCAAAGCACTCAAGCAGCTCGACCAACAGGGAGCCCCCAAGCGAAACTTGATTGTGAAACGCGATTCACCAGGCAGGGCCGCTCCCTCGCTCTGTTGCTGATCCCTCGATCTAGATGAGGCACGATGCCGCCCCGTGTTCGAGTTCAAGGCTGCACCGGGTACCCGCCCTCCGTATTACCTACAGTACAGGTGCTTGCTCAGCCGTGGATCTGGCAGAGCATCTAAGGGTGGCCAAAGACAGTGGAGCATTAGTTTTGTCCAGGCCAAGAAACGGAAATGATTTCATCGACGACGATCATGGACGACATCCCCATTTCTGATCAACCGCATCCTGCTGCGTACAGTCGCCGTCGTTGTTGCTTTCCTTTCTTCTTTTTCACTTCTTCCTCGGTCTTGCCTAGCGCAGTTACACCGCAGGCGCCCGTCGAGAAGGTCTCCCTGCGTCCCCCGCCACGAAGAGCTAACAATTTATGGCCTCATGTCGGGCGATAACTGTGTTGTCCTGGGCTGACTTGCTTGAGTCGGCCAAAAATGATTGAAGACTGAAACCCACACCGCCGGAGCATGGGCAATCGACAAGCCCACGAATCACCGAATCAACCAATACGACGCCAGAAGGTTGTCGATCTAGGCATGCGTTCGATTTCCTATAGATTAGCGTCCTCGTCCCGCTGTTGCTTCGGGTTAGACTCTTGATGAAGCCACGCTGTTGTCCGTGCTCCAAGACTGTCAGCTTGGAAATGTCGTAACCCTCTGCGTCTGATTCGTCGAAGCGGAGGTTTCCTGCACCCAGTACCTACGCGCTTCTTGGAGACTTTCCATGTCCGCAACCGTTGCCGATTGGCTCAATTCGGGGTCGCGATCTTGCTGTTAACAACGAGATATCTTTTGACAACTTCACAAGAGATGCATGTTGCTCTTCGGGTGCTCCTTTCTCGAGGATAGCCGCTAGCCACGCAACATCACCGGTACTCTATCCTCCCCGTGTCTATTCTGCCGATGTGACATCTCGTGGTCATGCTTTCGGGGAATGCGTCTAGTTCAAAGTTGAGTTGAGGCATTTGGGTTGCGGGGGCGATTGGTGTCAAGGGCCTCAAGTTAAATTACTGGCTTCGGATCGAGTTCATCAAGACACATGAAGCCGACAAGTAATGCACGATGCACGTCTCTCGGGAAAGTCAGTCCCTGTGTCCATGGCGATATGCCGGATAAACTGCGCATTCCAAGTGACAGTGAAAGGCGCCTACCTCCACTAGCCAACTACCAGCCAGACTAGGCGCCATCGAGCCAACATTCCACGGGGACGTTATTTGCCAAATGGCGACATGTTTGCTCCGGAGGCTGAGGGAAACATTGCTGTGTCCTCCGTCGACGAGCGGGTGAGACTACAACAGCTCGTGGATCACGCTGGTCTCAATCAATTCACTTGTTGCCTGAAGGGCCACGAAGACGCCGGACCTGAGATTCCGTGCATCACAGACGGGCTACCCTGCCAAATGTCAGTTCCTGACAGCCCCGTGGTCAAGGCTTCATAGAGGAGGGGTTCCCGCACGGTTTTACTTCGAGGAGGGCCAGCATTCCTACGCAAGACGTCCCCAAGCCCTCGCATAAAGCAAGTCAACAGCATATTCCAGCATCGCGGGCGCGGCGTGCTTTGCAGAGGCAGGATTGGCAGTCAAACGGGCCCCTTCAAGAATCCGAGCCAGATCCAGCCTTCTTTCTGCCTTGAGCTTGGACTCCTCCGTGGTCTGGTGTTGCTCGCAACGTTTCTCAAACTTGCGAGGCCAGGCCAACCTGTCACTCGTGGAGCTGATCTATTCATGCGATGGCCGGAGCTGTCTCCAACTGGGAAGCAAACCCGTGGGTGTGGGTTCCAATCAGCGCGCCAGCTTTTCCGAGTTCTTGTTTGATGATGCCCTTGCCGCATATTGGCATCCCGGACACTTGACATCCTTGACGAGAGTCCCTGAGGCGTTTGATCAATATCAATCGGCGCTTATTTCTGCTATAGGTGCGACTTGCATTGCAACCCTGCGAAATAAGCCGATCATATACACTCCTTCGGCTTGGGAACTTTGGTCAAGCAAAGGGCCCAGCGCACATCAAATCATCCTGCGACTCCAACACGGTTACAGACAAGAACTAAACGATGCGGGCCGTTTAACCCAGTTCGTGATATTTCGCCTCGTGTTAATGAGGCCTTTCCCAGAGAGGTACATGAATGCAAGCCAGCGGCACGCTAATGGTGGTCGTAAGGCGATAGACTTGAACCCTTGACAGGGGACAGCCGAAATCAACGGACCGCCGCCGGTGAGATGGAACCTTCTTTGGAAGCAATATTACAACCTTGAACAGCGCCCGCCCCGTCCTGAACCACATGGCAATCTTGTTGTCCAGGACCCAAGCACGGAGAGCGAACACAAGGGGAAGGGAGACCGTTACTTGCTGTGACGAAATAGCCTTGCGTTTCTTTTTTCCCATCCTTCGACCGGCCAAAAAGCTAACCGATGGGGGAAGCAGTCGCCTCTCTCTGCAAGCCTCGGTCTCCCTAGACTTGAGTCTCTCGCGATTCGGCGCCCGCAGGACCTGGGGTGCTTGCTTTTGCAGTGCCAGGAAGATCGCAATTTGTGCTCGGTCTGGTACGGCGCGCTCACCAATGGGCACCCTGCAAGCTGACGGCAAGAAGCAAAACAGACGTGTCTAGGTCTTGAACGACCGAGTGTACTCAATCATCAGGGATCCACACCGAGGCATCCCAGCAACTTGGCCTCGCAAAGCCTCGGTCGGCCAGCAGTCTCGCCATTTGTATCGTCTCAAACTCCCTCCTCACTCACTGATCAGGAGCATCTGAAGGCCAAATTTGCCAGGTCAGGTGAGCGCGGCTGGCTCTGCCAGTAGTGTCTCATTCCATCCCCTGCGCTAGCGAACGGGGTTAAAGATTTTTACTTCGGCAGTCAGCAGTGCCAGCACAAGCGCCGCACTTGAGTTCACGGACTTGTCGACACTTTTTACACGATAGTTTTCACAACAGAGTGCTGTGGCTATCCCTGCGGCCCATGTCATGGTTGACCCGTGCTCGTCGGGCCTTAGAGCCAGGCGCCAATGCCAATGCCACGGCCTTCACGGCCTTCACGTTCCCCAAGCCGCCTCGTGAAAAGACAGCCGACATAGGGGTCTCGAGGGTCCAAGTTGAGACCCGTGACGACGAGGCGCTGCCACGGAAGTACAGCGCAAGGACTGAGCGGAGCGACGGTCTAGAACTCTCGAAACCGAGGCTGTCGCGGCTGACAAACGGCGCTATGATTGGAGACGTGTATTGGGGTCTTTGGCGAACCTCGGACAGTCAAATCCGCCACATTGTACACGGGCAAGCAAACCAAAACCAACCAGGCATTTGCAAGTGCACTGTCCGATACTCAGGGACTACTAGTTGGGAGTGACTCAATTCCCTGTTAAGTCGCCGAACGAGCCGATCAGTGTCGTGCGGCTCCCAACACTCCGATCAGCAACGAATCACTGACGAGTGACGTTCATCACGGTGTGTCTGGGCTATGCACAAGTTGATACAGTGTGAGTGGATTAACCGTAGGCTGCACTCTATTGGGGACGACCTCCTAACACTTCCTGACAAGTCCACATTCACAACTACACACCGGTTAACTCGGACATAAATTGGACTGGATCAAGGATGGATGCAAGCCAACAGTCAAGTTGCCACTTCCGTTTGCGCATCAGTCAGTCCTGTACAGTATGCTTTGCATGGAAGCCCGGACTTCTCTGCAGCCTGGGCGGTTCGCGTAGTTGATCCCAGATGGAGTGGCTGCCGGGAGATCCCATCATGGCGAAGAAGGTTTTTTTTCTCGAACGAGCGCCGGGCAGCAACATAACAGAGTGTTCCAAACGAAACACTTGTCAATTGCAAATCCAAAATAATCGCCGGTCCAGATTTGTCGGACTCTGCGCCCCACAACTAGAGCTCATACCATGAGAACGTGGAAAGCAGGGGGAGACGACTCTGGAGAGAGCATACGGCAGTTCGCGGTTCGAACCATTGTAAACACCGCGTCGTGGACTCCACACCGCCCTCGTATACGTGAGGCACTGCCGCAAAGGAGCCAAGATGGAATATTCCCTCAAGTCTGTTTGAGGGCCTTGAGTGGAGGGACGGGAGAGGATTGCCGATGACGATATCAGCGACGCGTGGTTAACGATCGACCATCACCAACCCATCAACATGTAGTGCATGTCACATCAGCAAGTTCGCAGATTGGTTTGAAGATCCGATTGCCTGCGCACCAGCGCGCTCGGTGGGCGGGGTTTGATTCAATTCTCCATATTCTGAAAGACAAGACCGTCCTGGTTCATGAGGACACCCCCAACAGTTCCTCCGTTGCGGCTGCGAACCAACCGCCGCGAGGTCAAAGAGGGAAGGAGCAAACTGCGAGACATCTCGATGGTGGAGATCTTCCCCCTCGCGTTGAATCCGTGATCTCATATCCTGCACATCACCGACCCGCCCAAACTTGGAAAGCCAACCCGCGAAAAGGGGCGAGGGCTTCGGTTGCTGGCTTCCGCGATTTGCTTGCACCTTTGGGATGGACTAGTGGTGCCAGTGTCCCGTCGGCCAACACCTCCAGACGACCGTCAATTCATCATTGGATCCCGTTCTGCAGATCGCTACATCCCGTCATGCCACCATCTCAAAGTGCGGACGCGCGCTCTTTCTTCCGGGGCCCAGCATCGAAGGACTACGGGCGGTACAATGATGCTCAAACCGCCGTTGGACAGATCCTACTGATAGCACCATCGAGCATCCCTCAAGGCTAGAAATCCCTGGGAAAGGCGGCGTGCGTGCGCCAGGGCCGCTCAATGACCTCACTATTTGCGTCAAGCATGGTTCCGTCACGCCGTCTGCTTGTTAATCTTCACTGTCCCTGAGACAGACCAGCGACGAGGGCATTATGCCATCAAAGGCAGGTGATGCTCAGGGTCCAGAAGCCACACCAGCACAAGCGAGCATTCCAACAGGCGCCAATCCAACGGGGGGCTAACGGGTCTTCACCCCCTCCGCGCGCGCCTTGGGAATTTCCTTTGCGATCGACTTGCCCTCGAGTCTCTCAATGCGCGCAAAAAAACAAAAAAAAACCGCAACGCCTCGGGGTGGCTGACTGATCTGCGCATTCTTTTCTTGAAAACCCGCATAGTAAAGTTGGGCCTAAGGAGAATTTAGTGTCCATTTGGGGTCGATCCATTATCTATCTTCAGGGTTGCATCGAATGTCTCCTGGACATCCTTGGGCCAGCCGGTTGCATTCCGGCATTGCGAGTCGTTGTTGACGGCCAAAGCAAGGCTCAGGGGGTGATGGATTATGGAAACGATGCGTGCCTTGATGCCCTATCAACCAACCAAGACGACGATCGTTGGAAGCTTCCTTGGCTGCTTGGTCCAAACTCCTTGGTTAATCACGGGCGGTGACTGCACGCCCTGCCTTGCCCTACCGACTGGTAGCAGGGCTGTCCGTTCCAAGTCCCCCGTTCCCGGTCTCTCTCCCCGCCCTCCCCGCCTCATTGATTGAGGCCCCCGCCATCTCCGTTCGGCACTACCGGGCACGGCCGACGCCGTTGCACATCCACCAACACCAGGGTAGATCTCGGCAGCCTGCATCGTAACTTCCAGCATGTTGCCGCCCCGGGGCGGTGCAACGGCGGCATCGTGATACCTGGCACTTTCATTGCAGCTCATCATCCTCGTCCAACCACCCACATAAGGCAGTGATAGTACACTTCATCGTGGATCCGGCCGCCGGGAGCTTGCATTCTACTCTAACCTGCGACTCATGTCGACAGGCGCCGCCATGTGTGACCTGGAAGGCTCTTATCCTCAAAGGAAACGTACGAGGTGCTCGCACTGCACTTTGTGTAGCTTTTGCATTACTTTCCATCCTCAAACTTGGCGGCAAGCAGCAGGGACTTAAGGATGTTTGGTTTCCACTCCGGTCCAGATCATCACCAAGGCTAGATTCGTACAATGGCCGGCTGGGCCCCCAGCGCATCATCCATACGCCCGTCATCGGCTGCGGTTGTGTGACCGAGGATGCCATGCCCGTAGCTCAAGCCCTGAATCTTGCCGCCGCTCACCTGAACATCATCTAAAGTGGTGCGTGTCAGCATCTGTCGTAGGCGACGCGGGGGGCAGCTCCTGTCATTTGTGCAAAAGAACAAAAAACGAAAAAGTGCTCCTCTGAGTCGGGACCAGCAACCGTCATGAAATGCATTCATTGCGTGTCAGCAGGATGGCCACCTAGAGACATGCTGGGATACGATAGCAAACAAGGTAAAGTGAAAATGCAAGCGAGCAGACTTGGCCTC
Source organism: Colletotrichum incanum (assembly GCA_001625285.1). NCBI lineage: Eukaryota > Fungi > Ascomycota > Sordariomycetes > Glomerellales > Glomerellaceae > Colletotrichum > Colletotrichum incanum. Next base: position 20,940 of record LFIW01002614.1, on the reverse strand, counting down.
AATTCCGATGGCCAACCTGGTATCCGACCTCCCGCAGCCAAGACTGCCTTTTCTTTTGTCTGTGCCTCGCATTCTCATTCGCAGTTTTCAATCTCTGCTTGAGTTGTTGCGCCGCCTTTTCCTGGATTGTCCATTGTTCGTCGTCAGCCTCGTGCCCTACTCAATGTGCAAATACTGTCCCCCGGCCGTATTTCAGGCTACGACTGCCTTCTTCCTTACTGGTGTTAGGATGTGTTGCTTTATAGAGGCAAACCAACAAGGCCGCGTAATGCTTGGTTTTTGCTTTACATGCTATCAATTAGACGTAGGCGTCTGGCTAATATACGTCGATAAGATTAGAATGGATAAGTTGGCCGTTCTAGCCAAATGCTTGGTGAAGGATATCCCGGCAGCAGATGCAGGAGCGAGTATGTCGTGTCTGTTGCATGCGGGTTGTTATATTTGATCCCCCTTAGGACTCTTGGGCTGCTTATCTGAACATGCTCTTGACATGCGAGGTGAGGGAATGTACGCTCCTACTGACTTACTTGGGGGTCTTTTACACCTTATGGATGAGGGTTTGCGGTCAACTGTCAAGGTTCACGATGCCCTCGCAAACGTTACTCCCAATCCTTTTGCCAGGTATCTGCACGAAAAGAGCTCTGTTCGAATCTGCTAAGCTCGTACGTAAACTTGGATGTGATCATGGTTACCGAACAGCTGAACGGGAATTAATATTGTCTATTGTAATTTCTTCCTTCAGTCCCAAGTGAAGCCTTGTATTTACCCCCCGTAGATGTGTTACACGCGGTCCAACACCGCCATGAAACCCCGGCACGTCGTTCTGTCACATGTCGATTCTTTTTACTTATGACCGGCCCTCGACAACCCCCAAAACCACCCGTTGGCCATGCAACCAGACGTGTTAAACAACCATGAAGCATTGAGAACTCTGAAAGGTTGGCCAGAGGTACGACTTGAGCGTTGGCATTGATCCAGCCCTGGTTACATTGGTACCCGCAAACTCATAAACGCGTCGCCCGGTGGGAGGCAGCGCTTATGTGTCGCGTCTCAGACATCATGATAAAGTCCTTTGGTGGACAGGGCGTAGTTCTCGGGCTTCAAGCACTGGTAGAGTACACCACCAAACCCAGAACGGACCGTATGCATCGCGTTTTGGACGGAAAGACTAGCAGGCGTGTTTGCGACTGGGACCTGCATGCCTCTTCAAGACTGATACATATTTTGGCGAGGGGTGGAAACACTTCGTCTCAAATAGCGCATCATGAGGCCTTGAGGTTCGGTTCTGTTTTTGATGTCGGGCGATTACACGGATCATCGTGAGCTTCGTCCAAAAGGTGAAGAACCGTCCTCAAGACCCAACCTACGGAAGTAGTTGTTCGAGTTCTAAGATCGAACCACCTCACAAGAGCAAACGATCCGATATAGCAAGCCAGAAATATGTTGCGATCTTCTTCGATATCTGATCGCCATGTCACCGACACTCGAACTTCGTGTGTCCAACTACAGACCCTTTTACGCATGATCTCGACTTGACAAATCCACAGGAGCATCGCAAACGTCGCTCAGTCCTCGACTCGTGCACGAAAAGAGTCCACCTCAAAAGGACGGGCATGGCCCTTCTTGCTCCGTGCCCTTGAGCCCTCTATCCCATGTGCCCTTGGACCCCTTGGACCCCTTGGACCCCTTCTGATCTATGTACCGTCCCTCAGCCTGCCCTTTCCATGGGTTCTTGTCCCTTCCGAGGGTACTCAGGCGCAAATACGACAACGTAAAACATCAAGTCTCACGGCCGATATTCTCTATCCCATCTCCATCCTCTCAAGACGTACAGATTCCCGCCCGTCCGTGCATGTGGCGCCGGACAGCTCAGCGTGTCCAAGACAACGGCACACACACTTACATTTACATGACTGATGGAAACAGAACGACCGAGAGACATTTTGACTCGTAACACGAACGCACAAAGCGATGGAGTCGACGTCGGAGATGGATGAGGGGGAAAGCAAGCGAGGCGTGGGGGATAGAGGACATGCAGTCATGGAGGAGGCGATATTCGGACTTGAACTCGAACTACTGCACCATTCCAAGATCACCTTCTCATGCCGGGCTAGCAACGGTCGCACACACATGATGCGAGTCGCCCCATTTGTTCCGGCTTCTGCTAGCTGTCCGGTGGTATTGCACCGGAGTTACGTAAAGACCATACTCAAGATTGCGGGCAAAGGGCCGGCGCTACTTGGGAAAAGGATGACGACCAACTGAGATAATGAAACTGGGAAAAGGGTCTATTGTGAGATCTTTCGTGGTTCAATGTTGCCATTGATCATCTTCTCTACTCTATCACCAGCGCATCGCGCTAAAGGATGTAGCTTCAGCATCGTCGTACAGCCCGCGCCAAGAACCTCTCTCACCTCAGTGGCGTGCACCGTCCGCGGGTGTACGAAATGACCCCAGCAGTCATGTACAATAAAGATAAAACCAACACCCCAAACATTGGTACTACGACCACCCCCAAAGGCGTCTTCCTAGATGTGGTCACAACCAACGCCCTACCGCTTCGGCGGGGCGACCCTTGACGTAAAGAAGGGATGCTTCAGCGCGTCGGCAGGCTTGATTCTCTTCTCCGGGTTGAGTGTCAGGCAGTGCTCGAGCAGGTCGACAAAATGGTTCAGGTCCCTAGTCTCGGCGTCGTTCATACCCGCTGACGCGGCGAAGAGGCGGGTGCGCAGATCACGCGTCGGTTTGACGACGGGCAGGACCCTGGCGGTTGTCTGTGTGAAACAAAATGGGTTAGCCACAAGAACAAACCCACGAGGAAGATTTACTGCTATTTTCAAACGCATAGGGAGTCGAGAATGGGGCAAAAGAGTGTATGCGGCGAGTCCCCATGACGGCAGAAACATATCTGTCAACTTTGACAAATCGACCCGACACGCTGGACCCTTCGTGCAGAGGAAATAAGGGCAAAACAGGGTGTTGGGGGGCGAAGATGAGATGATGCGGCCGTGGCAATAATCTCTGAGACAGCGACCCACGTCCGTACGCTCCGAAGTTGGGATTTTTTTTTGGTTCGCCGACCCTTCCATACTGGGGACTGTGACCTAGCAAGCCATGCGAGTCCGAACAATCCGAAAGGCACGACTCCACGTTGGTCGTGGTGGCTACCGATGACCATCCTGGCGGCTGATGGGCATCGCGTCGTGAGCTCTCTGGGCCCGCCCGGACTCGACGGCCTGCAGAATGTGGATGATGCATACGCAAGTGCAGCCGCGCCTCAGCGCTTACAACCGCACCTGCCTCGACTAGACCACCTCGGGACCATCGGCCAGAATAGCATCCCAGGGACTGATTGGTTCATGGGCTTCGGGTATGAAACGAGCTGAACGCAGGAGCGTTGCGAGTACGGGGAAAGGCAGCAAAAGAAGACAAAAGAAAGAAAAAAACAGAAGAACAATCACCACGAGCCAATTACGTACCTTTCCAAGCGCCTTGTCCCGCTCCATGCTGACAAAGTTGCCCATTTCGTCAAAGTGCATCGCCGATAGTTGGCCTCTCTTGTAGAGCTTGGGCGTGATTTTACCACGGATCTCCATGATGGCCTTGAGCATCTGGTTGTTGCTGTCACCGGCGAAGAGGATCTTGCCTGTATACAGCTCGTACAATGTGCAGCCAATGGACCACATGTCAATGGAGTAGTCGTAGGGCATTCCGAGGATGATCTCGGGCGCTCTGTAAAAGCGACTGACAAGATAGGGGGTAATTTCGTTGTGTGCCGTCGCTGCGTCGGACTTGTCAATACCGGTACCCAAATCGCAGATCTTTAGGACATTTCGGCTTTCGTTGACCTAGGACTGGTTAGTTGAAAATAGACTCAAACTGGTCGAGATTGAGAATACGTACTAAAATGTTGTCAGGTTTGAGATCGGCATGGATGACACTGCATTTCCGCATGTGAGCGAGACCGATGAAGATTTGGTGAGCATACGCCCTCGTAGCGCCCAGGTTGATACCGACGTTATTTCCAAATTTCTTCAATACTTCTCGCAGGTTCAGGCTGAGGTGTTCAAATGCCATACACAGGTGGCCCTTGTGGTCAAAGTGTCGCTCAAACTTAACGATGTGCTTGCGGTTGTCCGGGTCGGCGTCGTTGAGCTTCTGCAGAATGGCAATTTCGGTAAAACCTCCCTTCCTCAACGCGTCATTGTTTCTCATGATCTTGATAGCGACCAGCTTCTTGTTCGTGATGTCGACGGCCCGCGCGACGCCGGAAAACATGCCCTTACCCAGAGTGGACTGGACCTGGTATCGGCCGTTCATAATCTCACCGATGCGAATCTTGTAGTACCCATCCTTGTCGTCACCCTCGAGAATGGCGCCATTTGGTGGAGCGAGAGCTGGTGAAGCTTTTGTTTCATCCACTACAGCCACCTTAGCAGGATTAGGAGCAGCGTACTTCTCGTCGTCGAAGTCTTCGGCAAACATATCGAAATCGTCGTCGTCATCGTCGCCCGAGAGCTTCTTCGTCGGTGCTTCCTGGGGCTGTTCTTGGGGCTGTGCCTCGGTCTGCGCATCGGGAACTTCGCCATGCACACCAACGTTACCGTGTCGCATTTCGTCACGTCTCTCATCTTCCTTCATGTCGACAGTGGGATCGTAATCCGCTGCTGAGGGTCCATCTTCTTCGGTAACCTCGCCGCCTCCGTGGGTGTTCATGAGGTCGCTCTCATTCACGATGTCAATAGCACCGGGTGAGCTCCCTTCTTGAGCGGGGGATCCGAAATCTGAAGGCTTAGCGGGGCCAAGGAAGGAGCAGCTGGGGTTCTTACCTGTGCCTGGGGTGCCTATGTCGCCTGCACCCGGTGTGCCCTCTCGTGCTGGGGAGAAAACGGCCGGCTTGTCCGCCGCGTGCAGTGCATGAACGAGCAGCGGAGTCGCAGAACTAGACTTTGAAAGTAGCTCATCACGACGTCGCCGCCGGCGTTCAATCTCAGCCTCCTCGTCAATGACCGTTGGCTCCTCGGGCTCGTCGTAGCCGTGTTCAGGCTCGACCATCTGCGGCGCGCTGCCTTCCGGCGTTAGCAGGAACCGAGTCCTCTTAGAGTGCGGAGAGACGGACGTCTGGTCCCGAGAGCGAGACGCAGCAGAGCTTCTGTCGTCTGCAGAGTCTTTCACAGGTTTAGCATCGTCTCTGGAAGCACGAGAATCCTTTCCTACAGTGACCCCGTTTGAAGCCATGTTTCCGTTTCGTGGTTCTCGATCTCGGTGCTCGTCGTACTTCAAGCCACGAAACGAGTCGGTAAGGCGATCACGCCCACCATCTCTGCTGAAGTGATCATCACGGCCTCCTCGGTCGTTGCGCGGGGGACGGTAGGGTGATCTGGTGCGGTTGCGCGGCTTCTTGTCTGGGTAACGGTCTCTATCACGATCGCGCTCCCTGTCTCTCTCCCGATATGTATCTCTGTCGCGGCTCCGGTTTCTGTCACGGCCGTCGTAACTATGGTTCGAGCTACGGGAGGGCGGGCGGTCTAGGTCTTCGTAAGAAACACGCGAGCGGCGGTAGTCGTCTCGCGGGCCGTCCTCGTAGTGCACACGGAAGCGTCGTGTGTCCTGTCGACCTCCGCCAACGTAATCGCGCTCGTCGCGGGCGCGCTTGAACCCGCGGGGCGGAGGCGAGCGGCTCCTTCTCGGAGGGTTGTAGTGCCTAGCGGCATTGTCGTGCTCGGGGGATATGGAGGCCGAGTATCTATCTCGGGTTCTGTCTTGACGGTCAACACCGTTTCCTTCAAACTTCTTCGGCAGTGAAGTTGCCTTCAATTCCACGGCGTCATTCTCCATGATCTCGCCTTCATCCGAACTCGACGCCATTGTTGCGATGCGACGGCAAACGTGATTCCACGACTTGGTCTTGTCTTTTGTATGTTGATTGCAGCAGTATCCGCCAGAGGAAGGAGTCCCCTAGGTCTTTTGCTCGTGAATAGCAGCAGCGACGTGTCAGCAGAGATCAACAGAAGATTGATGTGCGGCAGGAATTGTTTGCGAACCGGATGACTGTGTCGACTCAGCTCATGGGGGAAGAGGGAAGCAGGGCGACACGAGAAAACCAGAGGGCAGTGCAAAGAGGGGACGAGAAGAGGTGATGTTTATGCAACGTCAAGGAAGAGTGCTGTTATTTGTCGACAGCTTGTATGTGTTTCAGCGATCAAGGGTCGAATGGTTTCTAGCCTTGCGCGCAGGAGTTGCTGGCTAGGATGATGAAATGCGACGAACGAAGTTTGGTGGTAACGAGAGGCGGCCAACCGGAGAAATCAAGGCGCCACAGAACTAAGCCCGACGTCAGTGTCACAGTTGGGTTGTTCCGTACCTAGATGCACCGAATCCACTTTGCGGAGCGCCTCTTGCTTTATGCATGTAAACATATACTTAGCGACTATGTGCTTATGCATGGTATATTCACTGTAAGCGGGGACCCTTATTTCCGCAGACCGATTTCTCCAGGAGGGGCAATTTTCACCCCACGTCCGACCGTCTCCTTGCGCCGCGCTTCATCCTCCCTCTCTTCTTTTCCGACTTTACGACTCGACAACCTCTGCGATTCCAGCCTTGCTATTTCGTAGCACCTCCCGCCCCAAAGTCGATCTCTAGATCCTAGACACATCCCTAAAAACACAGCAAAAATGGGTGGCGCATCCCGTGAAGGTGAGTTTATTGTCCTTTCTTTCCCGTAATCGCATGGCGCTTGCTGACAGGTTCTCAGGTGGCAAGGCCAAGCCTCTCAAGGCCGCGAAGAAGCAGGCGAAGGAGCTGGACGAGGATGACCTCGCCTACCTCGAGAAGAAGCGCGCCGGTAGGTCACACTGACTACTTCAGATACTCTTTTCCAGCTCGCACATCGACACTAACCCGATGATCCAACAGAGGAGAAGGCTCGCAAGGAGTTGGCCGCCAAGGCCGGCGGCAAGGGACCTCTGAACACGGGCAACCAGGGCATCAAGAAGTCCGGCAAGAAATAAGCGATCGTCCATCGGGAGAAGTTCGAAAGGAGACATTGCAAGGGGAGACACGGGGTCGACAGCCTGCGCTAATCGACATTGGCTGTTATTTTTTGGAACCAGAGACAGAGCGCCTTCTTTTACATACCTACACGAGCATGCAATGAAATGATATCAAGGGTTCTTGGGCACGACATGGCAAACAGACGCACTCGCCGCGTGTTCGCATGGATGATGCCGGCGGCTTTCTGACTTGTGTGTTTTGCATGCCCTTCCAGTTCCTAAACTTGCGACTCAAACAACATTGACTCGAGATTCTTCTGGGTCGTGGTGATTTACGAGAGAAAAAACTGGAACGGGAAGTCTCTAAACAGTGGGAGTGTTGCTCCTCGTAGCAAAGATTTGCATTTTCCCAGGCACATGTCGCAGCAATCCCATCAAACCCACCGGTGTCTCCATCCAGTGTCCGTCTCACAGTAGAGAGGCACGCCTCTGACTGTACTGTCCGTCGTACCACGGGCACAATCTGACCGACGGCCCGTCAGGAGGGCGCCGGCGGTGCCCGTTGCGGGCCACTTGGCGCCAGCTGGGCACCCCGGAATGGGGCTCGTCAATTAAAACGGGCCTCGGACCTGACGCCGAACCAAGGGCGAGAAAGAGGGAAAAATCCAGATTTCTTCAAGCATGTGCATATGGGAAGTATGGAAGAGAAAAATTCCCAACAATTCCCATCCCACCAAGCCTCCTTTACACGTGTACCTGCCCCTGCAGTGATGGTCCGACCCGCTGCTGCTCCCACCGTGAACCGGCGCTAGCTGTCATTGCAAAGAACCGTGCCCCTGTTGAACGTCAAACTTGTTCGGGATATCTCAACGGGCCTTTGAAAACAATCTCAGAGCTTCCTCTCCAAGACCTATATTGCCCACGAGAAATACGTCTTGTCCATAGAATTCAAAGAGTTTTTCTTCACTTGACATAGAAACAAGAATGACTGCACCCAAACCTTCAGCCGACGATGCGTCCGGTGTCAGAAACCGGAACCGCCGCCCATCTACCACCGAAACCCTCCTGTCTTCGGTAGAATCGACGGCCGTCAACCTCGAAAAGAAGGTCGAAAAGGCCCTCCTCATTTTATGGGATGACCTCCCGGCCTGGCGCCGCGACAACGCCTTCATCATCTCAGGCTACCGTCCGGACTCCAAATCCTACCTCGGCTCCTTCAAGTCCCTGGGCTACCTGCACAACGAGTCTGTCAACATTTGGTCCCACCTCCTCGGTGCCGTCGCCTTCCTGGTCACCGGCGCGTTCCTGTATGGCGTCGTCGCGCCGCGGTACGACACGGCCTCGCCCGCCGATGTGCTCGTCTTCGGGTGTTTTTTTGCGGGCGCCATCGCGTGCCTCGGCATGAGCGCGACGTACCACGCAGTGTGCAATCACTCCCCCGAGGTCGCGAAATGGGGCAACAAGCTCGATTACTCAGGGATTGTGTTTCTCATCGTCGGGAGCTACGTGCCGGCCATGTATTACGGCTTCTTCTGCCACCCCGGGCTGATGAAATTCTATCTGTGGACGGTAAGTCACACCCACACACTTTCACGCCACTCGATCAAAATACTCACGACTGTCCAAGATCAACGTCCTGGGCCTTGGCTGCGGCGCCGTCTCCTGGATCGAGTTCTTCCGCACACCCGAATGGCGCACCTTTAGGGCGTGCATGTTCGTCGCTCTCGGTACTTCGGGCGTCATCCCCGTTCTCCATGGTGCTACTATCTACGGCCGGGATGAGATGGAGGCCCGCATGAGCCTCAGCTGGGTCGTCTTGCACGGCGCCATGTACATTTTTGGCGCTTTTCTGTATGCCTTCCGCTGGCCGGAGCGTTCTTTCCCGGGAAAGTTTGACATCTGGGGCAGCTCTCACCAAATCTTCCATTTTTTCGTCGTCATGGCAGCCGTGACACATTTGTACGGCATGGCCAAGGCGTTCGATTACCACCACAGCGTCAGGGGATCGCTATGCATATGATGATAAACACCGGGAGGGCGCTGTTGAAGGCTGATGAGTCCATGATTAGAGGTATATATATATATATGTTTGTTAATAAAGGGTATCATTCACGCGTACGCCTAGTTATGCTCGCCGTTGCCGGCCATGTCTAGCATTCCAAGCCAAGATCCATCACCCTCACCAATCCCGACGCCATCGCCACCGCAGCCCAACACGAGTATTCCTGATTCGGGTTCCACGCCATGGTTGTGATCCGCGTCAGCGGCTCTGAGAGCACCGCACGCTTGGGGTCCGCAAAGTGCCCGTCCCCTTCCTCCGTGCCACCCTGCACGTCCGCATCGTCGTCTTCCGCTACCGCCGCGTCCGCTTTGCCTTTTCCCTTTGCCTTCGCTTTCGGTTTCTTGGCCTTCTTGTCCTTCTTCTTGTTGATGGCAACTTTAGTCTTCCACGTATCCACCTTGGGGTTGACATTGGGTACCGGCCGGAAACCCTGGAGAATCCGCGATGCGCCACGGCAACGGTCGCTTTCGCCAGCGATATCCTGCCTTAGTACTGAGCCGTTGAGCCTCTCGTGGGGAATGTACTGGTGGTCGATGATCTTCATCTTGTGACCGAAGTGGTGTTTCGATGCAAAAATCCTGTTGGACGGGTTTGCCGCCCAGACGGTGCCGTCCATGTACCCAACAAGTACGAAGGGGTGGTGCATGCCCACAGCGAGGCACGTAGGCAACCGATCGCCGTCCATGACCTTGCGCACCTGCGCCGCGTACCACCTTGAGTGCACGAAACCAACCGACGCGTTAAGTGGGTTCGCTGAGGGCACAACCGTGAAGAAGCCCCGCAGGTGGTCATGCCACTGGAGCAGGTTCGGTTGCGGGGTGATCGTGAAGCAAGGGAAGCTCGTCCGTTCGCAGGAGGGGTCGGAGAAGTCGACCAGCGTGGTATAGCCGGCGATGGGTGTCGATGCGACGAGGTAGGGCTCCGAGGGGTAGGCGGTGTCAATGTGCATTACACGGGTTGAGTGGACGTCGTGGCGAGCGAGGAGGATGCGCGGGCAGATGGACCAGAGCGTGAGGGAGCCGTCCGAATGGCCAAGAACGATGCGGTTGGTATTGACCCAGGCGAAGCATGTGGCGGTCACATTGGTCTCAGACGGGAGCCCGAGAGATACAACAGGGTGCTCGAGTTTGGCTGGCGAACTATTAGTACGTGGTAATCAGGTGATTGAGAAGGGGTGTCTTACTGAAAGCATGCTGCTCGTCGTCGCCAATGTCTTTGACCACGACGACATGGACCTGACCATCACTGCAGAGTACCGCGAGAAGGCCCATGGCGCCGTTTTCTCTGTAAGAAATCGGACACCACTTGAGCCTCGTGACTCTACCCCAATCGGAGCAGACGGTTCTAGCGAGGCGTGCTGAACGTCCAAGGGGTCTCGTGATACCATCCTCGTCTTTCTGGCCGCAGAGCTCCCACAGCTGGATGATGCCCTTACTCTGATCGTAAGCATCCTCGAAATCCAATAGCTGGTCGGTGTGCGGGATGACAGCAAGCGCAAGGATCTGCGCCTCTTGTTCCGTCCTGTTGGCCCATTCCATGCCGATGACAATGCCGCCCACGTCAAACATCCACCCTACCGACTTTTCCTCCTTGGCATTATGGTTCGTCAAGGGCAGTCCCGACTCGGAAAGCACGATTCCATCGTAAGGTAAAATTTCGACCTCTTGCTGATCCGAATACGGCCCAACCAAGGACACCAAGTGACCACCAGGTTTCAGCCGATACCCTTCAGCCTCCTCGGCGTTCATCTGTCTCTCGCCCTCGCTTGCCCCTGTGGCGTCATTCAATCTTTCAAACCACAATTTTGCGGCACGGTCCTGGTCCTCGACGAACCCCGGGTCCAGCCAGGGACTCGGGACTGGAGGCGCGGGCCCATCCGGTAACTTACTCGGCAGAACCGCGTACCCCGCCCACCGGTTCAGCAGCCAACTCGCAACGCCCACAGCCTCTTCTTGAGGTCCGTAGAAGAAGTCGAGGACCTGGATTCTTTGACCTCGCTTCAACGCGCCAGTGTAGTGCCTCGTAGGCCGTCCATCGGCGTGATAGGTTCCGAGGGCAGCCATGTCCGTTGGCCGTTTCCTCAGGCCGGCGGAGCTGGTGTAGGCGGGCAACTCATCGTCATCATCATCGTTGGCATTACTCGGGCCGCCTATTGCGAGACTGGAGGGATCATCGGCCTCAAAGTCGTCGTCGTCGCCACCGTCGATGTCCATGGGGTCGTCTTCATCGTCTTCCGGGTCCGGGGGCGGCGCCTCGAAATTTTCATCGTCAAGGTCGTCGTGAACGTCGGGCGGCTCGCCGTCTGAGCCATAGTCTATGACGGCGACACGCTTTGTTTTGTTTCGAGGTCGCGTCCTTACCATTATAACGCGGCGACTGTGGACTGGTCGGGTATGTATGTGGTCGGAGTGAGGTGAATGAGAGCGAGTTGAAAATTGGAGGTGAAACTCAAGAATCTCGACCAAGGACACACTGTGTGTACGGCGCGGGGCCGTTGGTTATAGCGGCAGATGTGGGGTGACTGGAGAGGGAGATCCGCCTAGAGCGGCCGTGAATCCTGACTGACAGCGGCACATTCAGTTGAAAGACAGTGCGAAGACGTAACTGCACACCTCGATGTCGAACCCTCCTCTTCCTTGGATTAGGTTGTTTGCAAAAGAAACTCCGCCCTCTCAAGCCAGAGCATGCAACGGCCAGCTACCAACATCCCACCACCTCTAACAAACCGAAATAAACAATGAGGCTTTCCAAATCTTCCCAGAATTAACGCCTTCTCTGACCTGGCGGGTGACCCATCCCAAACCTCGCCCACGTCGTCCATCAGGTCTTTGCTCGCTCGCTTAAGACCGATGAAATGTACTAGCAGGCACGTTGTTAGAACGACAAAATCGCAGACGTCAAAATAGTATCCTCCATCGCAATAAGTTTGAATGCCATATACAGCCTCATCGTCCTGGCTCAGATTCTGCGCACAGACAAGACCTGTCCCAAAAATCAGTTCACCAAGCCATTGCCAAATTGTGTCAAGACTCACCGTAAGCAGGGAATTCGTGCTAGGCAGACATCTTAGCTCTGTTCGTATACATTAATTGGCGGCAAGGCAGACCCATGCGAGCATATCATAGTCCTGATCCTGATCCTTCGCAAGAGTCCTACGTACCCTCTAAACAGGGGTGCGCGCGAGAGAATGCCGCGGTCCAACTCCGCCACCACGGGCCGTCGCGCTATTAGAGTCCTAGACCACCCACGCCTCACCACGTCCAAAAAGCACAGATCTTAGCAGCACTTACACCATTCAAAGTGGCTTACTTCTCTAGACTGGTGTCTCAGCTCTTTCGCGGAGCTGTCTGTGTGACTGTGCGGGACTGGAATATATGATGAGTTCCAACGGCACATTGAGTGACGAGATGGAGGCGAAGAGCAAAGCCTCCATCGAAGAGAAGATGCCGGGTAGCAGCAGTAGAAGCAACAGTAGTTCTACTAAATCACTATCGTCCTTATACATAGTGTAAGCGAAGCCACCGTTCTCAAGACGCTTCCCTCGCAAACAACCTCACTAACACATTCAGTGCCCTGACAGAGCAAGCGGCCAAAGATAAAGACCCCGATACTCCTCCAGAAGAGCCACGCCGGCCAGTAGCACCACAAGGTGAGCTTGTGCTCGTCGTTGGCCCCTCCAAAGTAGAAATTCGCGTTTACGCCCTCATTCTCTCAAACGCTTCCCCCGTCTTCGCTTCGATGCTCGGAAAGGCCCGCTTCGGCGAAGGCGTCGCCCTTCAAGACGCCACGCCATCAAACCCGGTCCGCATCTCACTCCCAGACGACGACCCCGCAGCCATGGAGACCATATGCAGAGTCATTCACGGCAAGACTCTCGACGCGGGGTCGCCCAGCGTCCTAGATGCTTCACCGAGCGAGGTGCTAGCCGTTGCCATGCTGGCGGATAAGTATGATTGTAGCCCTGCGATGGCGTTGGCTGCCGAGCATTGGCTCAAGCCGGAGACTATGGAAGACATGGCGAGGTGGGGACATATTTGCCCCAAGAGGCGGGATCTGCTTATTGCGGCGTACTGGTTTAAGCACGAAAAGGGCTTTGAGGCCGGATCTAGGAGGTTGTTGGCCGAGATTTCTGGGAGCTTTCGACCTCTAGCTGAAGGTAGAGAGAGTCTGGATGAGAACATTGCTCTGAGAGTTGCCCGTGAGTTGGTTCCTCCTAATCCCCCACCAGTCCATACAAACGCTAACCTAAACAAAGTCGCCCTGGAAGAGAAGCGGAATGAGCTTCGCCTCTCCCTATACACCTCCCTAATGCAACCCATTATCAACCCTCCTGTCTGCAAATGTTCCAGAACTAAACGCCGGTGGTGGCGCACGCGTTCTCCTCGGCCCGCCGAAGTCGTCAACTCGGTCATCCGTTGCATTGACCGCGACGTCATGTCGCGCGGGATGCCGTACATGTCCATCAATGAGGCCATCCGGCGAGCTGAGGAGATTCCAAAAAATGTGGTCAAGAATCGCACAGGGCGGTCTGCGGTTGACTGGAAATACCCGGACGGGGAGAAGGTCAACAGCGTCTGGCGGCCGTGGCACAAGGGGCTCATGTGGCACCGCGCAGAGGAGTTTCGGGAGAAGGAGCTCAAGGAGGGGGTGTGTCTACGGTGTATACATCCGCAGATGCGGTGTGAGGAGCCGAGGCACAACGAGAGGAGATTACAGGAGATTTGGGAATGGCTAACACCTGGTGCGAAGTCGCATTTGCAACATATCGACGGGGTTGACAGAATGCCTGAGTGGTAAGGTATATCATTCAACCAGATCATTTCACAATTGACAGCCGTTATACTTCACGTAGTTTCGAGCAGCCGGTGAGAACTTTGTGGTCTGGCCCTGAGCTCTCACTCCAAAGACGTGAAACACGACCTAGAGACGCAACAAACAATGTAAAAACACTGTGTTTGTATGATGAAGACCTTGTTGGGAGTGTTGTACCTCACTTTCAGTTTTATTTTCGGCAGCAATGTTCCGAGCGTCATGGCGGCCTGCCTTTGTACTCTTCTGTGCATGTTTCTACCGGAATACCCAACGACTACTGATGCCAGCCCCTCTGAAGGACTCCGAGTAGTGGCTTCCCTTCTACTCGCGTATAGTAGCATCTTACATGAGCCCCGAGTTCGAAAGAGTCGAAAACTCTTCATGCATTCCATTGTTACTCGCCTGGCGGATCGTGAGATGCTAGGACTCAAGCAAGATATGTAACTGTATCTATGGACTGGCACGGGGACGGAATCCTTCTGATATTCGACGGCGACCTTTTTCGCTGGTATTTCCGGTATAAAGACATGACTTTGGCGAAAGTGAAGCTGGTCAGACAAGGACGCACGTAGCTGGGCAGGCAAAAACTCACGCAAGGTCCGTACCACATTACCACCGCTCCATGTCAAGTTGTACATTCGTGATCCTGAGCGCCTTGTTGCTTGTAATCGATTGTGAATACACTAAGTGAAAGCACGGAAGCTTAGACCAACTTCGAATCATTGTCTTTCAATCGCGAGATGCTCCAGGCAAGCCTGCTGACCATTTCGGCTAAGGAAAAGAAGAGACAGGCTCCGAGGTCGAGCAGGCAAGCAAATGCTTTGCACGAAAAGCAACCTGGGTGTACAACCCTAAGTCTGATATTCGGGTTTGACGCACCTAGCATCTCAGAGTATGTGCTTGAACACCAGCTCGTCCGACCTGGTCCCGCTGAGGCTGAAATTTTGGGATTTGTCGACTGCCTTGGATAATCAATGGACATGGGTATGATAGTAGATGTCATGGACGACAGACGGCATGAATCTCATCCTGGCAAAACGCCCTTACGAACTTCACATCGGGCATGGCCAACAGCGCAGCCCTTACAAAATCATTCTTCACATCCAACGCAGCCGCCGCCGCCGCCGAAGCCTGTGCCTCCAACTCTGAGAAGTCCATGTCCAGCTGCCCTCTCACTTTCCTTCCAGCTTGCCCTTTGGCCGCTCCTCCGACCTTCGCCGTCATCTCCGCCGCCTTCGCCATAACCCACCCCCTCGCAACCTCACTCACCCACGTCCCAGGTAACCGCTGCATCCAGCCTTCATCCCTTACATCCACCCCAACACTCGGTTTTCTCTCTCTTGCCCACGACTCCAAATCGAATGCACAAAAAACGGGGTTCCGCCAATACCCCTGCAAGACGCCCTTGACCCACGCAATCTCGTCTGCGTTCTCGAGGTCCATGGTGACGACGGTGCTTGCCTCGCCGAAGAGCCGCTTCACAACGCCGAGATCCCAGGTGCAGGGACTGATTGAGACGGTGTCGAACCTGAGGCTGAGTCTATTCAGATGGGCGGTTCGCTGGAATAAGCGGGCGAACCATTCCGCCTCCGCACGCGAGGCGAGGATGTGCTGAGCTTTGTAGACGAGATCCTTGATGCCGCGCGGTTTGTCCTCCTCAATGCCAACCCGTCTGTCTAGCTCGAGTACATCGTGGGCACTGTCAAACCAGTGCCGAAATGTCCTCGTGGGGTTCTCCGAGTTGGCGGTATCGTACGTGAGGGAGACGATCCGTCCATTTCGCGTTGCTATCGCACGCGCCTCTTGGCAAGCCCCAGCGATTGCAGGCGGGCGCATGAGCAGCATGCCACGCTTCTTGGTATTCCGCCTTGACGGCCGCAGAATCCGGGTAGGAATTGCAAGCGACCAGACCCGGTGTCTGATTTCGGGCGGCAACTGTCGGAATTGCGGAAAGTATGCCGCTGGTCCTTGTTGAGTGAAGAGCCTCTCCATCGCATCGAGTCTCTCTTCCAAGACCCTTTGTGACCGCGCGATCTTCTCCAGGAGGCTGATTGTCTGCGACTGCAGCTCATTGGCCTTCATTTTGTCCATCGGGTCTGTGCGGTTTAC
This sequence comes from Colletotrichum incanum, assembly GCA_001625285.1. NCBI lineage: Eukaryota > Fungi > Ascomycota > Sordariomycetes > Glomerellales > Glomerellaceae > Colletotrichum > Colletotrichum incanum. Next base: position 4,962 of record LFIW01002614.1, on the reverse strand, counting down.
AACGTCGTTCACTGACGCCATGATTATCTGGTCAATCTGCTTGCAAGACTTTAGCAGCTCCGCATACAAATAGATACAGACGGTCGCCGGCTTTTGACCTCACCCCGTCGAGTAGAGATAAGATCATAATCGGGGACCAAAAGGACTCCAGAGCGGGAGCCGCGGGGAGTTGTTGCATCCCATCAATATCCGAACTCACGCGGAGTCTTCCGTCTCCGCCTCATCGTTCTTGGCTTTCTGTCCTAATTAGCGCATCGTCTGTTGTTTGCGTATGGTTTGTCATTCTGCCACAGCATGCATGCCTCGTAACTAAGCATCTTGGTAAGCAAGCGACCGTCCGGTTGTGCATGCAAACCCGTGCGGGACTCCGTTCATTGGCAAGTTTATTGGTGGTGTTTGCGAATAATCCGACAAGTAAGCTCTGATTGGATGAGTGCCATCATTGGGACCCCATGCAGATACGAATACATCCTTGTTTTTTTCTTTCTTTTTTTCTTTCTATAGCTTGAAGTCGGCATTGTTCTTTTCCCAGCCCCGCGATGTCTCGTCCAGATCAGCAACTTTATCGACGAGTCTTAGCTTGAGGTAGCGGTTTCGCTCGGTACAGAGCTCGTACGTCGTGCTGAGGTTAAAAAGAAGAGTATGCGAAGAGTAGCCAGTGTTGACCATGTCCTCGAACACGGACCGGGCCTGCATAGTCAGCAGGCTATCATGCGGTGTGGAATTGTGGGACGAGCCTTACCTCCGTAAGCTTGCCAGTGTAGAGGAGACAGACTGCGAGATTGACTCCGACCATTTCATCGACCAACTCCTCCTTCAGTCCCTGCCAGGATTGCAGCGCTGCGTCGTACTCGCCATCGGCCATTTGACAAAGTGCGGTGACGACAGTCTCAGCATGCTTTCCGTCCTCTCCGGAATCCTGGACACAGCGGCGTGCGGCTTCCGTATCACCGAGGTGCAGCCATAAAAGCGCCCGTGATAGTGCCATTTTGCCATCGCCGCAGTCTTTGAGCGTGCTCAGGTGATGCGCAGCACCAGCCAGATCGTCCATCTCAATCAGTGCGCCGGTAACGTTAATGCCCAAGTCTGTTAGCCGTGCCTTCCACAGCTCCCGCGCTGAGTTGTCGTGCCGGGTCGTCGCCTTAGAAATCTGCTCTCGCGCTTCCCTCGCTAAATCGTGATAACTCATGACAGACCTCCGCGGGTCACTGAAGCCGAGTGCCTGCAACCGTACGTTGAGGACCCGCAGCTCCCAGGGAACAAGATGTTCGCCGGTGGTTTCGTCAATGTAAACACCGGCGTTGAGGTCTTCCAGTGCCCTGACCTCCTGCGCCGCTATCGGCGTTGCGTCAATGAGCGTCAGACATGCCAGTCGTGTGTACAGCAGGCTGAATATTCTGTGATAGTCTGAGGGGTCAACACTACGTTGCTCCGGGCTCCCAGTGCCTGTGAGTTCTTGGACAGCAGTAATGGCAGCCGCTCGGAAGTGGCCTTTGGCCACAAGGTCTTCTAACGATGTATCTGCTGGAGGTTGCTTGGATGAGTTCCTAAAGGCAACCGGGACGTTGACTGGGTTGATGTTGTGGTAAATCTCTGGGCGCAGGAGAAAGCTGAAGTCCTTGGTGACAGTCGTCTTCACAGGTGGTGCGGGAGAATGAGGAATAGCCGGTGAGCGTTGGCCTGATATCGGACGCTGCTGCGTCGTTTCTACCTTTGCGGCAGCCTTGGGCGACAACGGGTCATTCAGAGGTGTCCTGTGAGAGCATGTCAGTCGACGAGTCGCACTCGGATGAGAGGGGCCTCACTCGTCCAAGTCTAGCGGGCCCTTAGTCGAAGATCGGGGACGGACAGCTATATGTACAATTATCGTCAGCTTCATCTGCGTTTCAGCCCTCACGGCTGCCCTCTGTTTCTGGGCTTTGTCCATGAGGCATGAACTCTAGCATCTTGGAAAACCACTGCGGTAAAAGGGCATGTGGCCACTACAGCGCTTAAGAGGGCAAAGGAGTTAATTATGGTGTGTAGATAAGGGAAACATACGTCTAGCTACCGATACGTTCCGCCCATGTCCGCGATTCATTGGTGGTTGGCTCATATTGTTGATTCAAGGTTCTCTAGTCTCGAATGTGTTGATGGAGGAGCAAGGTGATGTGCATGGTCCAGAAGAGGCCAGGTACCGATGTCACTTGGTCCGTGCTGTAGCTGGCGGGGAGCAAGGGGGCCACGTCGGAGAAACGGCGGTTATTTGATCATCACCCAGAGCACCCCATTGCAAGCCAGCGATTCACGAACATTCGGCGCTTTTTTAATCAAGAATAATCACAACAGGCCATAGCAGTCACTTGAGGCCCAGCAAGGATGGCATGGCAAAAGACTTCTATTAGCCGGTGATGTATCTAAACCGAAAGGCAGAGCTTTTGATCAACCTTAATATCTAAAATTTCCATCAGATATTCGTTCTCTAACCCTTGGCAGCACCGGCCTTGATGAGCAAGATGTCTCCATCTTCCACAACGTAGTCCTTGCCCTTGGTCATGACTTTGCCCTTGGCCTTGACCTCGGCTTCGTTGCCAAGCTCCTTCAGAGTGGTGAAGTTGTAGACGAGAGCCTGGATGAAGGTCTTCTCGAAGTCAGTGTGAATGACACCGGCAGCCTGGGGCGCCTTGGTGCCGTTACGGATAGTCCATTGGCGGACCTCGTCCGTGCCAGTGGTGAAGAAGCTGCCAAGGTTGAGAACCTTGCGCATCTGCAGAACGATCTTGGGCAGAGCGGACTCAGCGCCAACGTTCTTCTGCTCCTCCTTGGACTCGGCCTCAGTCTCGTAGCGGGTGAGGCGCTCCTCGAAAGAAACCGAGATGGGGATGATGGGGTCGCCCTGAGCGTGCTCCTTGACCCACTCCGCGACCTTGGGAAGATACTTGTTCTTCTTGCGAATGAAGTCCTTCTCCGAAAGGTTCACCAGGTAGACGACAGGCTTGGCAGTCAGGAGGAACAAGGGGTTGATGACTTCGACCTGGGAAATTGTCAGAACAAGACCTCGCAAATGTCTATGTGAAATCAAGTAGGAGGTATCGTGTCGTATCAGAATGGGTTTCTTATCTCAGGAGACCTTTGGTCTTCGAAGAGCTGGGTTAAGATTATCGGACCATGGGTCCTTTGTCATCATTTGACGGGTGGGAGCGGTAGGTAGGAAAAACACGATAAAATGGGTTGGTTGCTGTCTTACCTCTTTGGGACCCCAATTGCCCTTTCGGACTTCGTTGCCGTCCTTCAAGAACTGGAGAATCTTCTCCATGGTGGCCTGCTCCTCCATGGCCTTCTTGTGCTCCAGACCCTTGCCGCCAGAGCGGGTCTTCTTCTTCTGGTTCTCGAGGGCCTTCTCGGTGAACTCAATATCCTTCAACCGCAGCTCATCGCTGATGATCTCGAGATCACGGGTGGGGTTGACATCACCCTCAACGTGGATGATCTCGGCATCGTCGAAACAACGAACGACCTGGAAGATGGCATCGACGGCGCGGATGTGCGACAAGAAGGCGTTACCGAGACCCGCACCAGTGGAGGCACCTCGCGTCAGGCCAGCGATATCGTAGACCGTCAGGTTGGCAGGAACGCGCGACTTGGGGTTGTACTTTTCGCAAAGCCAATCATAGCGCTCGTCGGGGACGATGACACGCGCCTCCTCTGGGTCGATGGTGGCGTAGGGGAAGTTGGCGGGGTTTCCCAGGTTACACTTGGTAATGGCCTGGAAGAGGGTGGACTTTCCAACGTTTGCAAGGCCAACCTGAAGAGGGGGTCAGCCTGATCCCGCACAGGTTCTAAGGCGTAGCACCCACAATTCCACTCTTCAGGTTGTTACCGGGCCTGCCCAGGAGAATCTTCTCTTCGACGACTTGCTTCTTGGGAGGCATGGTGCGTCTTGATTTTGCGTACTGACGGGTGGTTGTGTAAAGTACGGTGTACTTGAGCACTGGAGCTTGGCGAAAGGCAGAGCTAGCTGCGCGGGGGAGGAAAGAGGGGAGTTGAGAAGCGAAGAGAGGGAGTAGGATGAAGGACGTCGTTTTGACGACTCTGGCTGTGCGACCAGCCCTCAATCACGCGGATTGCCCGAGAGTGGGAGAGTAGAGCGGTAGAGAGAGAAGAGAGAGGAAGGAAGGGGAGGAAGAAATCGCGAGGATTGTTGATCGAGAAGAAAAAGCTTTTGCGCCGGGCGGTTGTGTGGCCTTGGTAGATGAATTTTAACGGCCCCACCAAAAAGGAACGGAGCGGGGGTACCTGAAGGGTTCGGCGTGACGGCGGAACGAAAGGCCGAGTAGATAGACTGGGCTCAGATCAATCTAAGCCCAGCTGGGAAGCAGTGGAGGAACCCAAAAGCTGGAAGTAAGCTGGAGGAAAGCGCGGGGCTGGGACACTGCATGTCGTGCACCTCTGACCTCATTCCTCCCATTTCATTGGATCGCACTAGGCTCAACCCGCTTGCGGTGAAGAGTACTTCCCTGTCCCACAATGTACCGCCTAATTTGTGCTGCCAATGCCGCCATCTTGAAGTATCTTCATGCTCGACCAGTTACACCAGCCGTTTACCTTTCGCTGACGCCCGCATCCTACGCCGAGCACCGCCTGAGCTAAGGCCCAAGGTCCAGTGGCTGCGAGATGAGGGCGCGGAGGCTGTTTTCTTTGCCGGCTGCATTGTGCTTGCTTTCCTTACTGTCAGGTCCCTTCAGACTGTGCCGCAGCCAGCTGGTTGTTTGAAGTGCCTTTGATTGCTGAAACATCTCATTCACCTTTATCCTATCCGTGTAGCTTTCTAGGTTTCCCTAAACATACTTATCCCGCCGGCACCTATACCTGAACAGCTCCGTTTCTTACCTCGTCTCATCTTCTCCCAGAAGCCCCTCCCACCTAGGAAGCGACCCGCGCTGCTTTACGACGTAATACGCCCCCCCCCCCCCCCCCCCAACA
>LFIW01002610.1:0-13553 GCA_001625285.1 Colletotrichum incanum | reverse complement strand
CCCCCCCCAAAATCCAGGCCATCATCGTCCTCCTGGGATGCCACAATCGGCCTCGCCCGCCGCGCCTTGGGCGGTCGAGACACCAGAGAGCGGGGGGGATATCACAACGTACATGTATCGCATCACTTCGGGATCCATCCTCATCCGGTGAAGAGCGTGCAAGTCCATGGCCTTCACACACCGGAGAGACAGATGCGGGGTGTAGGTGTTCATGTCGTACTGGTGTGGGAGGGAAGCCAGCTCCGCCATCACGTCCGCGCCCCCATCCTTCTCGGCAAGATCCGTCTTCTCCACTTGCCGCTCGAAACCAGACATGCTGGGCGACCTTTTGCCAACGAGTTCGCGCGAGGAGGGGGGGTTATTGAGACCGCGTTGAGGGTTTTCTTAGGTCGGCGTCTAGGTCCAACTTTTGGTTCAGTAGGCCCGGTTACTGTTTCCCCCCTCCCCCCATGTTTTGTTTATGTTCTCTTACTACCGCTGCGCCGCAACCGTGCCATCCCACATCCTGACCGTGTGCGTACTAGCGCACATTGGATGCTTGGAAACTTCAGTACCGGGCCGCTCTCTGCAAAGACACCGAACTCGGCCTCTACAGGCCCAGGCAGGAAGACGGAAATATCAATGCAAGTTTTGTACCAGTGGACATTCATCCATCATCGCCGATTATACATGTACACGTAAAAAAAGCGTCGCAAATCCGCCCGTGGTCACTGATAGACCCATGTCATGAGAAGGACATGCCCCGAGTAAAATGCTTGCTTTGGGAAAAACCCCGCCGCCAGAGCCCGCCAACGACAACACCTGACCAACACATGAACCCCTGGTTTTTTTTTTCTTTCCCGTTCTGCCAAAAAAAAAAAAAAAAAGGTCCCAGTTCACCCGTCCTACCCTACTCCCTCGCCAATAATCCGAATGTTGAATATGAGTACAATCAACCGGCCGACCGTCTGTCCGCCGCCGTGCCGTTCCGTGCCGTCTCGTGTGCCAGCCTAGAAGCTGGCGCTCATGTCCCCAACCATAGGCCTACCCTGCTTCCGTTTTGGTATCCGCCATTCTTGTCCTCCTTCCTCCTCGTATCATAAGGTCCATTATCTCCTTGCTGATGATGATGATGATGCTGTTGATGCTCGCCCATCGCCGAGTTCTCTCCGCCAACGGGACCCCCAACGGGGCCCCCAACACCGGCTGCCATCCGGTCATGTATTAATAGATCGTTCCCCATGTCGGCATAGCCTGGTGGCCTCCCTTCTCTCTGCGTCGCAAATGGTCCGGCGCTGTAGTCTGTGTACTCTCGCGGTCCGGTCCCGCCGCTGCTGGGGCTCCAGGCCGTCTCGAAACCGGGCATGCCCATGGCCGCCATGTCGGATGTATTGCTTCTTGTCAAACCTAATGGGCTCATCAGATCAACACTGCTCGCGTCCATGTCTACACCGCCCAGACCGCCGGTCGTCTCTCCAGCGCCGAGGTCGATTCCCAGTCCCATACCTTGCATGCCGGGTTGATGATGCATCGAAGTGCCGCCGATATCTAGTTGCTGCTGCTGTGGCTGATGAGGCTGATGATGCGTGTTACCGTTGCTCTCTTCGGTGTCGTCAAACACTTCGCCAACGACACTCCCCCTTTGTTGACCCCAGCCTGCCCCTGCGTCCATTGCGTTAGGCCCCGGACTGCTAGCCATCATTGCGGCAGCCGCGGAGGCAGCCGCGGCCCCCATCCCCGACATGGCCGGGCTGAGTTGTGTTCTCATGCTCCCTGGATTCTCCCCAGCGGCGGTGAGTAGCTTCTCGGCGAATTGTTTCCGGGAGTTGTCGCTTGCGCTCAGTGTTCGGACGAAGAATTCGATCGGATCCAGACTCGCCCCTTTCCTGCCGCTGCTCAATACGCCCATGTCGCCTGATGTAAAGTCCATGGCCGTCGAGAACCCAACGCTCTCGCATGCCCCCAGCACGTTGACGCACCATGTTCCGATTTCGTAAATCTTTTCCATGATACCCATTCCGTGCACCTCGACGGCTTTGCTCGGCAGACTCGACAGGATCGAAGCAGTATCACGTGCAACAGTCAGCGGAAACGAGAAGCACATGCTGTTTCCCCCTCCGACTCCGCTACCCGATGATACACCCCCGCCCGAGTCGGCTGGATTCGTCCAGCTCAGTAGGCCTTGCCTCATCGACGATTGCCAGACAATGAGACGTAGCCATTGCTGCGTGATGAGCAAGTCCGCCTTCTGAATGTCTGTCGGCTCCGGCGCACCCGAATCTCTGGCGGCAGACGATGCGCCAAAAGAGCCCATCAGCTGCCCGTGCGGTTGCGTCGGCGGTGATCGCCCGCGTGGGCGAAGAAACGCGGGAGGGAGGGAAAGAAGGTTTTGCAGCGCCAAAAAGGTCGTCGCGCTGACGCGGGGATCAGACCCCTCGTTCCATGCCGTTACGAACGATTCGTCGAGCGGAGTGTAAGATGAAACGAGCTGCAGGAATCCCGCATGAATATCCGGACCCTCGTAGGGATGTCGCGTTGTTGGCAGCGACGGCGTTCTCTTGAACGTGATCGGTTTGTTGCGCAGAATCGCAAAGGACCTATGCGGCGCGAGGCGCGTTAGCACTGCAATGCTCCTGCGACGTTGCATCTCGATGGACGTCAGTCGTGCAGTAACTCGCTACTCACCTTTCGGTCACGAACAGAATCCAGAAAACCCTCTGTCGACAAAGCGTCTCCTCACGGCTCAGCCCGTAGTATGTCGAGTCGTCCTGCAGTCCTAGGTCCTGTGCGTTTGTCAACGCCTCTCGTAAGTAATACCACGATTTGCGCGACTGGTTGATCTCGAAAAAGGACGTGCTGAGGTAAAACGACGAAATCACCGCAGACAGGGACAAATCCTCAAGGAAATCGTACGAATGCCTCGTTGAAATGGTCTCGTCCAGGAAGAAGCGGCCGACGACTTCCCACGATGTCGGCCCCGGTGCACCTATGCTCTTGCCAGACATGTGCATCGATGTCAGGGCGCACAAGGCATAGATCAGGTTCTTCTCGCTAGGCGTCATGGGTCGGTTGATGGTCTCGCGTATCGTTGGCATGTATATCAGTGGCATGATGGGATAGATGTGTTCGTAGTACAGTTCGACCAGCTGTGGGATCATTTGAAAATAGCTCCTCGTCCTCGGTCGTAGCTCGTCGCTCGAGAACACGCCCCTGGGTTCCGGTACGTTGCTGTGTCCTGGGTTCGATGTGACGGCGGCCCAGAAACTCGGCGGGGTTGACGCTGCGGAGGCGTTGGATGAGTGTTGCGAAGCCGCCTCTCCAAGGTCGCTACCGCTCATCCCCATGTCGACGCTGTCTACGTTCAGCGGCGGGCAAGCTGCTGATAATCGACGCCGCACATACTCTGTAGGGCTCTCGAGCGCATTCTCTGCATTGAAAGGTTTCTGACCCGTGGGCTGTTGCTGGTACTTTTGGGATGATTCCCTTGCGCGCAACTCGTTTATGACCCGTCCATGGCCACGCTTCGGTCCCCTCTTCTTGGGGACATGCTCGCGCTTGCAGGTGAGAGAAGCGTGCACGCATTGCTCACAGGGAAACTTGCCATCGCAGCGAATTCCTGAGAGATGGTTAGCATTTGTCTCGGCGGGGAATGGGACGGAAAAGGAGAGGTGCGGCAAGGGACATGAGTTGTGAACATGATGAGAGGGGACTTGGTGGTGATGGTGACGGTGATGACGTGCAACTGCGGTGGCTAAGGCGGGATGATACCATGAAGCCGACAGATGGACTGTCCAGGCGGCAGACTGCTGGGAAGAGGGAGGATCGCACGAAAATTCATGAATGCGACGACAGGGAAAGCAAATTGGGCAATACGACGATAAGCATAGTATAGGGAGTGAAGTGGAACATCATACTTCTCCGTCGACAGTGATCGCATACTGTTCTCTTGGGTGGCGCTGACTGTTGCTGGTGGTGCTGGTTCGGGTGCTGCTGCTGCTGCTGCTGCTGCTGTTGCTGCTGTTGCTGGCTCTGGGTGGTCTCGCCCGGTGACTCGGCCTTCACTTCCGCAGAGCCCGCTCTGCTCGCAGCATTTCTCGCGGTATCTGTGTCGTCCATCACTGGCACATGACGCACTGAAAAGAAGGGAACGGTCGAGAAGAAGAAGACAGAGACGGGACAGTTGTCACAGGGGTGCCGGACGTCAAAAGGGTTTGAGCGAGGAATTTCGCGGTGGAGCGAGGATTTGCAGTCCAGTAGAAAGCAGTGCAGAAGCAGAACTGTCATGGAGCAAATCTCGACTCGAACAGCGCTCCGGGTCCAGCCTCCCCCCGGTCCAAGCCAGTCCACTCTCGGCCACCTCAGCCCCTCACCGGCAAGGGGAAGGGAAGGGCGAAACTAAGAGTGTTTGGCTGGTAGGTAGGTTCGGTAAAGTGTGCACGAGGTGAGAGGAGAGGTACGTAGTGAGAGGCAGTGCCGTATGCCTAGCGTGGCGTCTTCTGGCCGTCGTGTCGTCAGGAAAGGTGCCGGTAACTGGGCTGGTAGTGGGTGTAAAGTAGTCCACTAGTGCGTGTCTCTCTCTGTCTGTTGTCTTCGTTGCGCGTGCCTCTTGCAAATGCGGGGAACAAAGAAACAGTTCGAGGCCAAGAAGGGGGGCGAAGGGAGGGTTGAGAGTGGTTCTGGTGCGGCCGCCGAGTCAGCTGATGAAGTTGAAATGATGGAAATCAACGGATAAGTTTGGAGAGATGCGGGGGAAGAGATTGGAGGCCAATCAACATCGGATGAGCTGCGCAAAGCAAAGCCAGAAAGAAGGGAGGAACAAATAGGTATCCGAGATTTGTCCAAGTGTGATTGTGAGTCTGCGATGCCCCCTCGCGGAGCTGAGCTGAAATGCCAGGCTGAGTCGGAAGGGCATACCGTTCCGGGTTTGCGATTATCAGGGACCTTCAGCTATTTTGGACCAAAACGATGCGCGGCGCTATTCCGGCCCCTCTGCTAACGGAGCCATTTGTCTGGCTCCTGGAGACGTGCCCGGCACCCGCCCGCTCATGCCAAGAGCCAACAATTCCTCCACTGAGTACCGCCGAGCGGAGCTAACCGCAGGCACCATCCCCGCTGCCGTCGACCACACGCTGCGAGCTTTGTTCGCGCCCGTCAGGCTCCCTAGGGAGCCCGGGGAAACCGCATCTCCCCTTGCACTGAGATTCTCAAGGCTGTTGCTTATGTTTGACCGACTGCCCGAACTCTGCTGAGGATGCCACGTTCACCACACCGCACCGGCAATCAGTCCCCGAAACCTCCTGCTGGCCCAATGGTGCGCCTGACCTGATTGCCGCCCGCAACCGCTTACATATAGTACTATGCACTATAGTAGAATGTCTGTGGGCGGCGCCGTGGGCTGGGACCCAATATCAGACATCAAGCCTCTTATTGGAGGTTCCCACGTACTTCCATCACTACTGCCTAGCATAGTAGTTCCACGACAGATCGACGCAGTTGTGGTGGTAGGTGCGCCGTAGAGATGGTAATTATGTCGATCACTCCTCGGACTCGATCTGCTTGACGTGCTTGAACGGGGTCTCCCTAGGCATCGAATCTTCGAGATGAATCGCAACCATGATCGTCGTCCTGTTACCGGCACTTGGTCCAGCCGCCCACGACCTGATACCAAATGTATAATATAGACAGACCAGGAGCCGTACGGCCTGGCCCTGCAGAGCTCCACACGCTGGCCGTATCGGGGGCTCCTGGCAAATTGCAAATGGTGCGGTTGGTTGCCCATACAATATCGAATCCGGGGAAGCCGATGGGGGTAACGGGCGCACAAACGGAGATCATCTGGATGGCAACCGAGTGGCTCGGGTGGTCGACCGACGAGCCGTTATACGAAACAACGCATTGGCGGTGTCATTGAATGTCTCGGTGGGCCTATAGACAGCAGAGATCTTTGTCAAGGTAGAACACTGTGAAAGCCGTTGAGCGGCACATGACCAAGGATTTCATGCCAAGCGGCTTGTCAATCTTGAGATGAACAGCTGGATTGTCGTGCGATCTTCCAAGGGTACTTTAGGACTTGAATCCATGTTGCCGAGCAGATCAAATCAATGATGTGTTCGTTGCCAACCACGTCGGCGTTGATGAACGCGTCGGACTCGACCGTGCACAGCACACCTCCTTCAGCTCAGGAGACGTTCGCAAGGCCGGCGCTGTGTGATCCCATAGATTTTATCAACTTGGGTCAAGCTGACAAACACGCTGCCTGAATGACGATGCCATGAGCTGTGGGCAGCCAGAAATTTCTTCCTGCAGGAATGGCCTCAAAGCTAAGTTGATCAGAGTCCAACCTTTGATAGCAAGCTTTGTCGCCCGAGCTGCCCCTTACTCATGTCGTACCTGGAATTTCAGGTGTTGACGGCATCTTGTTGTGAGGGCCTTGTGAGTTGCTGCGCTAGGGAGGATGGTACTGTGATCTCGAATCCCGTGTCGCTACGAGTGAAGAAGAGATAGGCAGAAAGGAGTTCATCATGTTATTATCAGGGTCGCCGCTTTGCCTTGGATCCTTCCCCGCCGCTGATCTGAGGCAGAAGTACATGCGGGCGCCAATGATGAAGAAGCGTCGACACAGACAGCAATGGGCTGGTCCTAGATCATGATGGCAGGCTGGTTGGCCGGACTCTTCGCGAAGTGTGCGGTACTTGCATCGGCTACCCCTTAACTGGACTTCGATCCCGTAGGAGCCAGCGTGATCATCCGTCTCTAGTAAGGTGAGAGCGCAGAGACGATGCCTGTTCCTCTGTGCTGTCGATGCCGAGTGGGTGTCTTGTCCCAGCGGGCCGGTTTGTGCCCCTGAACACAAGCTTCGAACCCATCTTATAATGCTGGGGAAGAGTTAGATGTTACCCAGGTTAATCCTAGATAGAATGGGTACCTCTCTCCCCAGGCACCTACAAGTTTGGGTTATCGGAGTTACTCTTTCGGGGATGGAGCCCACCTCCAGTCGATGATGATTTAGGACGCACTTCAAGACACCGGGGCGGCAGACAACACGCCAACGGTGCAAGGCAGGAACCGCGTGTCATTCGGGTTAATTAGCGTCATGGTGGGGTGCCGATTTGTGACTTGATGGAAACTCGGCATGGCCAGACAAAGAGATGAACGAGTCGGCAAATGAACCGTGAGAGCATTGATGATCAGGCTGTTGCAACCGGAGCGTCCGTCCAGGCCATTACGAGAGGCAACAATTCTGGAAGTGATTAACACGCGTGGTCAACGTAGCACAGACAGAAGGGGCTAGGTCATGCGATGGGTCACGATAAAAGGTTATGGCCGAGATTGGAAGACGACGTTGCAAAGTTAGAAGCAGAGCAATCCGGAGACATCCTGCCCGGAGTTGCATTCGGCAGAGCTAGTGCCTTCCGTCTACTATGTAGCTTGTGCCAAGAGTTGGAAAATGCGGAAAGAACCGGCGAGGCCTCTGGTCTGTAAGGTGGGATGTGTGGCACCTGCCTCCTGATCCAGACGACAAGACAGCAGGAACAGGGGACCTGAGGCAGGCACGAAGATATTGCACTCAACCCGTGAGGCACCTGCTTGTGAAAGAAGCCCCAGGGCAAGAGCCGATCTTGGCCAAGTCGGGGTAACATACAAAGTGTGGATAAGTGTAGGCACCCTTGGTGCTTCACAGCCCTGGATGGTCGTTCAGTAAGCAGAATATTCGAGGAGAAGATCATCGCATCAAGCCATGCAATGCTTTGGCCAGCAATCAGAACGCCTTTGGTCGCTCTGACTTCTCTCGGCGAGTTCTATTATCCAGCCAACGCAGATGGATGGAAGGAGAGACGATGCGTCGGCAAACATGGTCTAGATCACCGAACAAAGATGCGGATTAGAACGAGACAAGCCAAGAAGTTACAAGCATACGTCTGTCTGTATTCCTCGGTAGTGCTTTGGAGTATCAATACAAGAACACACATAACCCAAACGCCAATGCTGTCCATCTCGGAAAAGAAGCGCATCTCAGAGGTCCTCCTTGAAGAAATGCTCCTCGCTACCCTCCTGCTCCTGTTGCTGTTGTTTCTCTTGCTGCCCCTCTCCTTCCGCCGCATCCTTCTTCTTCCTCTTCCCCTGGGCGACATCCTCCCGGAGCTCCCCCTCGGAGCCGTGGTCGACGATACCCCTGATCTCTCTGGGGTCCCCCGGCTGCTCGACAACCTCGAGCTTCCACCCCTTATCGCCAGCAATCCGCTCTAGCTCGGCCCGCATCTCCTCCACGAGCTCCGGGCTCAGGTCCAGCTTCTTGAGCTCCTCGTCGTCGAGGATCTCCGTGGTGCCCCCTTCGGCCTTGCTTTTGGCACTGGCGATGATCTCGACCAGCGGGCCGTGGTCACGCCCCGGCAGGTAGCTGCGCGGAGGGGCGAGCTTGGCGGGGGGCTTGCCCTCCTCATCGGCGTCAGCGAGCACGTTGCGTGCGCCGACGATGACGCCGCCCACGTTGACACCCTTGGCCTTGTCCCTAGCATTGGGGTCTTGCTGATTCTTCTTCAGCAGCTCTTGCTGCTCCTTGGTAGAAGCGTCCAGCTTCTTGTCTACCATTGCCTCTTCAGCGTCCAAGGTCTTTCGGCGGTGCCACTCGGCCTGCGCACCGGGGTCGTCGGACGGGAGGATGAGCTGACAGCTGATAGGGTTCGCGCTTGTAGCCCGTGGTGGGAGGAAGGCGACGTCGTCACAGAGACGCGGGGTGTTGACGACCATGAGGTAGGCACATGTTGTGACCTCCTTGATCCAACCGATGCGGTCTCCCTTCATGCCCGGCACGCAGTGGTACTGCACCTCGATCGTCCGCTCACGGCCAGTCAGATCACAGATGGTGCCCCCCTCCATCCTCTGGACGAGGTAACGCTGATCACCCTTGATCTGCAGATCCGTGTTCGCCGGCGGATTGCCGGACTTCGTCGTCTGCTGCTGCTGCTGCTGTTCCCCGTTCTGTGTCTGTTGGCGCTGGCTGGGGGATTTGTGCACTCTGCCAAGCACGTACTCGGCCGTGTGGGGGTCGCGGACCGGCGGTTGCCCGTTGGGAACCGTCGGGAGGGCGTGGAACTGGACGACGTCGCGGTTGTAACAGAAGCTGTAGCTCCACCATCCGGACATGAAGTACAAACATTTACCGTCCAGCTCGTCCAGCAGCTCCCAGCCATGCGCCGACGCCTTGGCCAGCTCCCGCGCCTCCTCCTGTTTCGCGAGCTCCGTCGCCGTGTGGTTCTCGGGTGTCTGCGGCTCCAATATGGGTATTGCGCAAAGGTATTTCGAGGGGTTCATATTCATGATTTCGTATTTCTCAAAGACTTCCACGGCGGCGCCGTTGTCGGCGTCGCCGGCCTCCCGGACGTTCTGCGAGATGTCGGAAGCTGTCGAGAACTCCGCCGAGTACGTCGAATGCTGGTTCGTGCGGTCCAGAAGTGCCTGCGCATCGTGGTCTAAAATGAAGGATTCCGAAAACACTATCTCGTACTGCGGGCGCACACCGGTCAGTATGTCACAGCTCGATCGTCAGCGTTGGGTCTTGGCTTCGGACGGACCTGGGGATAAGCTACGAGGTCATCGTGGATGCTGAAGCCGGGATGACGGGCCCCGCACAGCTGGGCTGTCGCCAGCAAGACTAAGTTGAGACGGCGCATCGTGCCGTGTAATTGTACGTTCGCTCACATGTAGAGGAAACGAAGTTGTGGTGGAGAGGCGCCCGTCGCTCGTGTGGCCACCTTGGAGCTACTTAGACACTCGCGCCGCGCACTGGCTCCGTGGTTCCGTAGCTCACAGGTGTCATCTACGGCGAGGTCCCGCTGAGACAAGGTTGCCGACGTTCTGCCGGTGGTCTCGGTGGAGTCTCCTCCGATAACCGATAAGAGTTTACCGCACCGCACGTGCTGCTGTGCCGGCCTCCCTCAGCCACATCGTCACTGGTTGCTCGCCAACTGTTAGCGTGACACGAACTTTCAGTCGACATCACTGTATCCAACACGACTCTGCGCGTAGATTTGTTTGTTCGATCTGCCTAGTATTAGGCAACCATTTGAATGGATCGAAACTGCCATGAATCAATCCAAGCCTGGTGCACCTCATAGACACTGAAAGGTCTCTGACCTGCCTCATTGTGGCAATCATTGTGGCGTAACATCTTGGCTCTCTCTGAGGTGGAGATGCTGCATACAGATGATTTCAACATCCCCTCGGGGGCAGTTCAAATTGCAGTGCACTCTCCAACAGGTAAGCCATTCGGTCGCAGGCTGAGCTATGGGAGACTACTGCGATCTGGCTATCACCACAAGGGATGTTGATAGTATCTTCCTGCCAGCAGGAGCCTGCCGCTAGGTCATGGCCATACAATCCGGGGACACTGCACTGCAATCTGAATTGGCCCCAAGGTGACGTTGGGAGCATCTGTATGCAGCGTCTCGCACATAAACAGAAGAAAGCCAAGAACCAAGGCCATAGTTTTGATTTGAAAGTCAAGAAGTCAAGTCACAAGTGTGGCGCTAAGACCTGGCTATCTTTGGTGCGACTTTGGGAGACGCTGCATATAGAGGCTAACAACATCCCTTCTTCGCGAGGGGTAGGGGGCTTTCAGATTGCAGTACTCTCCCATAACTCAACCTGCGGTTGAGGACTGAATAGTAGGAGACTGGACAGGCTACGGCTACGGGGAGCATGACAGAGTTAATACTCTGTTCCTGGGACCAAGTTCACCACTAGAGTACGGGCTCTGCTCTCATCATCTCCAAGCCGTTGATTACATCGCCGAATCATCGGTTGCAGGCAGTTTCCGCACGAAGTCGCCAGCCCCGGCGTTGAAGAGAACAGATGCGCACTTGCGCGCCAACCTGAAGCCGAAAATCTAGAAGCAGGACTAGGCATGCGGCCTTTCCCTGGCCTGTCGACGAAGCATTGCATTGGACGGCAGGCTCGACAGGACAGACCTATTATGGCTACGAGAGCATGTATGCCAGTTCATCGTGTCTGCTTTTGCCCCGCCTCATAGCGAAGTCTCTTGGCTAGGCTACCAGACACCACCCTCGAGGTGTCTAACCCTGCAGTGCTGATCTCACATGTTTGATCGCCGAGCAATTCACATTGTCGTGGCATGGGCGGCCGGCACCTCAAGCGCCAAGTTATCATCACCGGTGTAGATGAGAGGAGATGCACCGGTCCCAGCAGCGTAGCTGTGTGCGGACCTGAAGCCCGAGAGTGAAGCGTACGTAGACATGAGGCTAAACCTGGCCCAACATCTCTACCTCGTACCAGAAAGTGAGTTCAGAAGGACTGGAGTGTGGTAGACTCTTGTTGACCGCAGACTGGCCTCTCTCGCCCGTCGTCCTCCAGCCTCGCCTCAAAGTACCTTCACTAGGCTATCAAGACCACAGCCTCTGGGTGGGTTGATATTGCAGTGAAATGCTCGAATCCCCGAGCTGACCGCAGCAGCGGCGTCGACAGTAGCCAGAGATCGGTCTGGGTCTGGCCGCCACCTGATCGGGCTAACGTTACGGTAGACTGCTAGGCAGCTGCTGCGAGACTGACATGACCAAACCGCACCTTTGGGCAGACGTGAGATGGGGAGAGACAGAGACTGCGTGGTCGGCGCTGCGCCGCGGTGACTATGCCATACCATGCCATGCCATGTCATGCAGTACATCTGCGATGCGGCTCGGGGCCGACGAGAACATAGATCCCATTGGGCGGAGGAGACGCGCCCATCGCACGTCCTGCCCTGTCACAGAGGCATTAACCTGTGCCCTGGGCAGATGAAGCTAATGTGGTCTTGAGTTTGCCCGGATTGGATGACAATGTCCTAGCGGCAGGCTCTCTCTGTCAGTCTCACATCTTGTATCTCATGTACAGTCCCCCCAATACGCCCGCTCTCCCTCTCTCTCTCTCTCTCACCGAAATGGAAATGGCGAAGGCTAAAAAAACAAACAGATGCCATTAGCCGATTGGAGAATCAGCGTTGAAAGGCAACCATGCGTCCATGCGTGTGTGTGTGTGTGTGCCATGCGGACAACATCATGGGCATGTACGGCACAGCCTCCGCACGGAAGATGGACAAGACTGATCGGTCTCTGTCCTTGGTAGCAGGAGTTGAGATGGAATTACAGAAACAACCTTTCAGGGAAAAAAAAAAAGAAAACGAACAGGAAAAAAAAAAAGTGATCATGCGGCGCTCAACAGGACAGACGTTGGCGCCTCTCCCGGACTGCGCTCCGTTGGGGTTGCATCCACTGGGGGGTCAATGGCCGAACGGGGTTCAGTGAGATGTGGATGATTTCCGAGGGGCGGTAAGAGCCGTGTCGACGACAGAGCAAGTGGAACGGTTGTATTTCGTAAGACGGTCTAGAAGCAACGACGAGAGCAAGAAAGCGAAATGAGGAACCCAAGCTGGGCAATTGTGCATTGCGGAATACAACCCACTCTGTCAAGTCAGCTCCATTGCAACTGCGGTCAGTCGTTCCGCGCGTGAGTCGCGCGAGCAGCTGCGCAAGGGCCAGTCGGAACCCTGCGCTGTTTAAGTTGCAGATTCGGTGAGGTGACAAACACAGAGCGATCTGCGAGGCACATTGTCGCAGCCGCGCTCGACGGTCGTGTTGAGAAAGGTGGGAGAGGGAGAGACAAAAACACACGCACACACACACACACAGAGTCGCACAGAAGGGAAAGGAAACGTCCCGGGGCTGCCGGGAAGACCCCTACCCTCCAATGCCAGAAGCCGTCTGATGACGGGAGATTGTCGCAAAGATGCATGGACCAGTTGGACCATTGGTCCATGTGCCAGGAGGGTCGCGGTTGATGACACCTCATCTCTCCGGCGGTCAGAGGTTGATCTAGAGCATGGAGATGCTTTCTCTGGCGGGTTCTGCCAACTTTGAGCTTGGCTTTTGTCTCTTTTCGGCCGTTTTCTTTAGCTGGAAGTGGCCGAAGGGGATGATCCCTCGGAGGCGGAGCGCGTTGCACGATGGGGTCTGCGGGACGATCTCGAGCTTCTTCTGGAGATGTCATTGTCGTTGCTTGGAATTGGACCGGGGCGGGTCTGATTTGACTCGGATGGATAGAAGTTGGAGATTTGGAGCTCTGGAGATGGGAAGATGGAGACTGGCCGAGCGGCCCTTGTCTGGCATGTCCTTGGAAGTAAAATCGTGGGTGGGATACCAAGTCCGGTCGGAGAGTTCGTTCGGCAGAGGAGCCGGGGCAAAAAAGACGAGACGGGGCGAGTCGAGACTACCGCGTAAAGCCAGGAAAAAGCAATGAGGCAGCAGCAGCTACACAGTAAGCAGGAGGGTGCATTTTGGCACTTTCCGCCAGCGTTCCCTCTCTCCATCCACTTTTCCCATTCCCCCACACGTGTGTGTCGGCGCGCGGATCGCAGGAGCCAATGGCTCATGGCAGCGGGGCGGCAGCCTCACTTTGTGGGAACGAGCCGTGGCCAATCGTCCCTCGCCTTGTGGCGCTAGTCCCCTTCTGGCGAGCACGCGACGAGCTGTGATTCGACGCGACCGGATCTGGATGGAGAGGTGGGGTTGCAGACTGGGGGGGGG
>LFIW01002597.1:0-35426 GCA_001625285.1 Colletotrichum incanum | reverse complement strand
GTTCCCAAAGCCAAAGTAGTCTGATGCCCTTGGCTCCATGTCCACGTGCCCCGCAGACACGGTGTCCGGAATCACGACATAATCTCCCACGGCGAAAGAAGAGACGGCTTCCCCAAGCTGAGAGACATACCCAATCGCTTCGTGCCCCATACCCCACGGAGGATTGCCGCCCATGTAACCGCGATACACGTGCAAGTCTGATCCACATATAGCTGCCGTCGTGACGCGCACGACGACTTCGTTCTCGCTGAGGACGATCGGCTTAGGGATATCCCGAACCTGCATATCAAACGGCACCCCATCGTAGACCACGCCGCGCATTGACGCGCTGAGACAAGAGATGTTATACGACATCGTGGACTCAGTAGCAGATGAGCCGACAATGGCGAAAGTGATGAGTTCTTCAATAGAAACTCGTGTGTTATATAGCTTTGAAGTTAGGATGAAGACCGCCACAAAGATGTATTAGTGGCTAGGTGAGCAGACGGCTCTTTCGGAGGTATTGGCAAGGGCTGTCAGCAACATGCATAGGTCTGTCGATAGAATGTATGCTGTAATCTTACCTCTCCATCCTTGCTGTTAATGATACATAATGAAAATGCCTGTATGGAGCATGAGCGGTGGCTTATGCTATCCCCAGCGTATCGTTTCTTTAGGATGTGCTATAAGCAAAGCTCAGAGAGATCCTCAACCTGGACTTGTGGAAACTGAGTCATCCTGTAGGTGCCTAGGCTTGAGTGCATATGCAACTGCATTGCTATGGGCTGATGGGCTGTTGATAATCTGAACGACACGCGTAGCGTTCGAAGAAGTACGGGAATAGTCTCTCTGAGTGGCTCACAATGCAATTAGTGAACTATTTATTACAACCTCCATACAATTCATCTGCACAGCTGTCTTAACTTCTTCGCTTTTACCACTATAGGTATACATAAGGTTACTATACCTTACTATCTGTTCTATCTTGAAATTACTAGTTTTCATTTCAATACCATGTTCAGGTACAAGCACAGTACCAGAGCACTTGAATTCGCTGTGTTCTCTGTCTAAAGGCGGGCGGCAAGGGAAAGTGGAGCCTTCTAAAGACCCTCATATCGTATTATTCTCTGCAAAAAATGCGAATTGAAGCAATCAAAAGCCCTCTGCTATACCATCAGCCCGCTTTCTATGCCTTGAGTCTATTTCTTGACAAGTGGTATAAACTCTAAAACCCTCAGGTCGTCTTTCTGGAATGCTCTATCTGGCATGCTAGCCCAAGACTGCACCTGACGTAGGGCGTAGTATAGACACCTGCCCGAGCCGTAGTTGCTGCGGTTGGTTGAATACCACACTGCCGCAAGCCCGCAGCGCTGGTCAATCTTGCTCCAGAGGTTCCGCTGCAAACCTCGAAGCACGCTCGAAATCCGTGCATCTTCACCGATTCCTTCCTTGGCGTCGCTGTCGTAGACGAGGAGGTGCTTCCCTTTTTTCTCGTCGTTGACGAGCATCGCTGCGAAGCAGTGCCAAGGGTCCCCCTGCCAGTCGTTGCCAGTGCCAACCCAGTTCGCCTGCGGACAGCTGAAGAACCCGATCCGGCACGTTCTGCCGTGAATTGGCACCCGCAGAAAATCGCCCAGGTGATCGCGTTTATCGATATCGATGTCAGGCAGCGTGTCTTTCCAGCTGTCCTTCGTCGTCCCATCGGTGAAGGAGATCGGGTTCGGATGCACATACGGGCCCGCTTCGGTTTTGAATCTCACTAAGATGGCGCTGATCTTGTCTGCAGTGGTGTACGGGTCGGCCGGCAAGCCGGGGTCTGCTAGTCTGCTTTTTTCCCGCCGTGGTTTCTTTCTTCGTGGTGGTCGAGTCCTTTCCTGCCCGTATCGCTGCTTTCGCTTAGCGGGCATCGCGCAAACTGGGTTGCTGTCGTTCCGTCAGCGCAAGCCACTGGACCGGGGACAAAATCGATTTATATCTATGTCGTTTCGGCGCCGGTCAAATCTTGGGGAAAGACGTTCGTTGCGTTCGCAAAAGCCCGTTCAGCAGGACACAGCAATAAAATTCGTTGCCGCTTGCGCTACAGTGACACAATGAAGTAGAGACTGGGACAGCCTTGGATGCAGGAGCAGCCGGGACGGCTGGGTTTAAAACCATCTCTGCACTGCGCAGGGGTAACTGCTGGTGGCTGGAATTGCTAATACAGGCCATCTGCCACTGCCCTACCCTTGGCTACTGGGTGATTAGGGGTGGTGCGCTCTATGCTCTGTGTGGGGTTGTCGTATGTTTGGAGCGACATTCTGCTGAATCTTGCCTAATGGACACCCCTGGACACCGGACAGGAGACGCTTACATGACCACGTTCTAGGAGCAGCTGCCTACATCTCCGCATATACGTTGCGGACATCACAAACAGACACAAAAGCGCGCAAACAGACGCGACCAACTGCTGAAAGTGCTGCAGGCATGTTCAGAAATTCAGAAGTTCAGGACCGCTATGGCGCAAACCTCCCAGCACCAGCAGACGTCTCTGTTCGACCAGGCAAACCAACACTAATGCAATCTACGTACGACGGCTCATGAACATGTCAATGGTCCAGTCAAATTGGAACCGATTGATCTCTCGTGACTGTCGTACCGTCCTCTCCACGACAGACGGCCCGTCCCGCCGTCCTAGGATCTGCATAAGGCTCTGGTCAATCGAGACGCCCTCGGCCGGGTTCCTCGAACGCTCAAGCACTTTGCCCTGCCACTTTGCCTTCAGTTCGATCCACATGCTGCGCATGTCCACTATATACGCCGTGTGAGCGCGACGGTCGGTCCCGTGGCGGTTACTGTGCCCTAGAACCGGGCCGGATTTGGCCAATTTGGCGTCCCGGCCCATACGCTTCACCAGGCCCATCGCGGGCGGCGCTCTCTCCGAGCGGCCTCTCAGCCACGATTCCTGGTACGACATGCACTTTCCGTCCTCAAAGCCTGCGAGAGACACCATGCAGTATACCCAGAGGCGCCAGAGAGATGTCAGTCTCGGGTGCTGCGATATGTCCACAAGCCTGCTATCCTCTCCGTTTCCCTTGGCTTCGCGCAGCAGCGAGGCCGCCTCGGCGGGTTTCACAACTAGTAGGCCCAGTCTGGCTACGCTTCTGCACAGCATAAAGAACTGCTCAACGCACTCTCTGCTCGAGACAGTGTCATCGACAACCAGGGCGAGCGCTTCCCAGGCGGGAGGGTTCAACCTGAAGAGGACGCCGCCAAGGCAGTGGAGCTGCACGTCGAAGTTGTCGACCAAATGGCCGAGGGAGTTGAACTCTTCTACAGAGTCACAATGAAGAAAAAGATCGCCTTCCAGGGTCTGGGCCACCACGTTGTCTACGTCCATTAAGCTCAGGCGATGCTCTGATGCTAGCTGCTCCACCTTAACTTCAACACAATCCATAGAACGGGCTTGAAGTACAGTGGAGAGACGGAAGCCCGAGCGCACGCTTTCAAACAGCCGGGAAAAGAACCTGCCATCCCTCTTTTCCTCTCCTTCGTCATCATCAAACTGGCTCTTTGGCTGCGCATAGTCCAGCTTCTGAGGCTTCTTAGGCTGAAGAG
Source organism: Colletotrichum incanum (assembly GCA_001625285.1). NCBI lineage: Eukaryota > Fungi > Ascomycota > Sordariomycetes > Glomerellales > Glomerellaceae > Colletotrichum > Colletotrichum incanum. Next base: position 31,853 of record LFIW01002597.1, on the reverse strand, counting down.
GCTGAAGAGGCTGAAGAGGCTGAGGAGGCAGGTAGTCGCGGGGATCTATGATCGTCTGCCTAGGCTGGGAGATTGTAGCAGTAGTTCTCATAAGGAGAGTAACCGGCCTTGACCGGTTGATTTCTCTTAGCTTCAGGCCAAGGTTGCGTGTGTATATGTAGCATGGTACTTTCTTTCCGGAAGATTACAGTTTGTGGGTACGTACATTACAGGACTCGATTGGACAGACAGCCACGAGAATAGCCACCATATTAAGCTTCAAACACTATTTATATTCACGTCTAAATTTAGACGTGTCCAGCTTTAGCTCTGGCTTGCTCTCATTACACAGCAGACCGTAAGGAAACAGCGCCCTTTCAGCAATATAAACCAGTCAGGAGCACATCAGAACAGCGCCGCTCGGCATATCAGATGCGCGGGTAGCCCTTACCGACGTCTTTCCATAGTTGACCCTAGCTACTCTGCGGCGGCTGCCATGTCTTCTCATCCCAGACGTCAACTGCTGGATGTGGGCAGTGTCACAGCATCGTCAGGCAACGAAACCGCTCGCCAGAATACTCCCCAGAACCAATCCTTCCTACGACGAATACAATCGATCAGCAGGCGGAAGCCGCGCTCGTCTCCCGCGCCGAGACGCCTGGGCATTGCACATGACGAGACTGGCAGCATGGAAGGACAGGATGCCTTTCTAGCCCTGAATGGGCGCGTCTTTCGGCTCGTCTCTGGCAGCAGGGGCGTGCAGGCCGTTCCTCACGGCATGATCAGCGTCATACAGAACACTTCGAACGGAGGCAAGCGCGCCACGCATCAACCGCAGTTCTAGCTGTTGCGTCTCGGCCTGGCCGTCTTTGTTGTTGCACCTGCACCAAACTGATTGCCCTACAGTGGCGGCGCCTATTTCCCTGTCTGTGGTGGCAAATCATTTCAAAAGTGCAGGTAATCGCTCCACACCGCTCTGCATACCAGCTGTTACTGAGGAGCATGCAGTCGCAGTAGCAATATCATATTGTTAAGAGGTGTGCAGACTGATTCGTCGGTTATTTAGGCTAAGATTATGTCGGGCTCCACATATAGCGGCAAGGCATGCATTCCTGATGCAACGTAAGCTCCCCGTTTGTTGATTGCTTATACTGCGGGGCTTTAGGTTGACGCGTTGGCATACTATGCAGTACACGCATGTTGGCTTGATAGCTTCCCAAGTGCTCTGTGATTACAATATGCGAGAAGCTGCCGCGATGAGACTCATGTGTTTGTGCATCCGACCGGGCCTGACGAGGGACTAGACGTTGAAGAATCGTCTGCAGATGTACGTAATACTGTCCATACTACAGTGTCTAGGACATATTACATAAGACCTGCATCCGCTTGACCTCACTCAGTCTGTCAACGTGCCCGTCACGGCGTCGTCCAGTTCTCAGCGTCTCGCGCGTGGCGCATATCTGTTCTCATACACCATGGCTGCGGCCATGAATTCCCTCAGCAGCCCTCTTTCTGACACCACCGAGCACGCTCTCCTGTCGTCAACAACGCACCCCGCTACCACACGCGGAAAAGGCAGACCGAGAAGCAAGAAAAGTGATGGCGATACAGCCAAAGCACGGGTGGGCGATAGTCAACTTCGGACGATATCCAGTCAGGCGCCTTGCTGACGCTGTGCACCAGAAACGTCGCGAACAGAATCGAGTCAACCAGCGCGCTCACCGTCAACGCCGGGACAGGAAGCTACAAGACCTCCAGCACCAGGTGGACGAACTGGTCCGGCGGAACGAGGCCATTCAACATGCCTACCAGCTTCTCAGCGCAAAGTGTCATCATCTGTGCGTTAGCTTATGGCTTGAGCGGTCGGTCATGGGCGTGAGGCCTGCGAGCATAGGGTGGGGAAGCCAGCAAGCGACGGGCGTGAGTATATTATGAAGCTGGTTCTAGGGCTACAAGAGCGATCTGTCGTATTTTACAGTGGTCTGGCCGGCCGTCGTCTTATGGGCAACGGTCGTCCTGACTGTGTCAGGAGCTGTATGCTATATGCTTGAGACACGCTATTACGTGCTATTGCGTGCTGTTACGTGCTGTTACGTGTTATTTTGTGATGTTGCATGCTGCATGTGCTGTTGCGTGTTGACAATCTAGAGGTGGAGCAACAACTCTACAGGCAAAACAGAACTAACGGCTCGCACAGTTTGAATAAGGAAGCATATTGTCATGAGATACTGTATAGTCTATTACTACGACATAGTTCATGAACAGCGAGCGTTGTTTTCTTGCTCTACGCACACTATACCCTCTCCGTCCGAATAACCACGTTTCGCAAAAGAGGTGTTCCAACCCTTCCATTCATGAATACGACTACACACAGCTTTGAGCGGGGCCGGCCGTCATTGTATAAAAGCTAGGCAAGTCAAGCCAGCCAAAATATCCAATCGTCGTGATGTCGCCGTTGATGCCTCCTACGGGAAGCTTTGCGACCGCTTCGAACAAGGCCCTGGGGCTGGCGTCGCCCCGTCGAGAGGTTCCCATCTCCAGCACGTGCGGTATGTGGGTCAAGGACATCTTCATAATGGAAAGAACGATGTCGCGCTCTCTGTCCCACAGTATGTGTGCAGATGCCGCGAGAGGCTCCGAAACGTCTTGCGTTATGTGCTTCTCCAGCGAAAGCTTCTGCAGAAACTCGTATAGGCTGTCCTGCCAGCGTTTGACGTCCTCGCGGGTGAAGGAGGCTGGGAGGGTAAACAAGTCGTGGTAACCAGCAAGCAGCTCCATTGTAGATGTAGAGAAGTGAACTTCGTAACGGGCCACCACGGCCTTGAAGTGGGGGACCTGAAAATCGACAGCCGGAACACGACACCCAACGTGACGAAGACTGAGGCAGGCTGCTTGCCAACAATGGTTCAGTTGAAGCTAAGTGGAAGGGATGCGGCCAAATCATCCGCATACTTTATATTGTTTGCCAGTATGCAGTGTACGAAAACTGACGAGAAAGATTGCGTCTATTGCATCTCTACTTGTGTTCGTCTGACTTTAGTGCTATAGCTATTGGTTCTGATTACCTGCAGTATACACACTGATGATAAGCTAGATGAAGCCGCTGGTGGACGCGGCTAGATCACACAGAAGAAGTACACACGTAAGCTTCCTGCTGTTATAACGAGTACGTGCTTATTCTGTATTGTTCGCTTTGCAGCACATCTCCCGTGTAACAGTATCTAGTGATAGGCCAATCACAGTAATGATGCCATGCTAGTGATGCTCTCAATTTGATCCATAGTATATACATAATACTGTATAGGTTGATTTATAACACTATGCGCCTCGTGCAGTCTCAGGCACATGAACACAGCACCACACGGTATCCTACGTTGATATCAGACTTCAGAACTCTTCCACGGGAAACAGTCAAAGTCACAATACAGTACTTTGCAGCCCGAGCCCGTCATCGCCGTCTCAGGCCCATCTGTCCCAACGCAGACATCATGCTTCTACTAACCCACCACAACCCTCTAATAAGCCCCCACAGATGCTCGTCCCTCGCGTCTCCTGTCTCCGCCTTCTGGACATCTACGCTGAGGATCCTGGACACGCATCACAACGACTACGTCGAGGCCCGCGTCCGCGACTTGGCCGACGAGAACATAGGCCTCTTGTTCATCGACAGGGTCGCTGACAGCGAAGTGGTGGATCCACAGGCCTTCGTCAGCCAGGTCATACCATTTCTAGACGCCATCTCCCATCCGGCGCTCCTGCGCTGTGCCCCGTGCGAGAGCAAGATCCAGCAGATATACAACCACCTCTGCGGCCGCCGCGGGTCTCGCATCACGAGACTGGTCGACGGCGTCCTGTCGTGCGTCGACAGCATGAAACGGCAGAACGACGCCAACCCGGCAAAGATGCGGCTCCTCGAGCTGGCCACCCGGACCCTTTCCGAGGTCGTCCGCCGCATTCCGGAAGCGCGTCACGCCGCCTTCGTCCCGCTGTTGGAACGGATAGAAGTCCGCCTCGTATCGTGCGTCTTTGTCTCGGAGCAGAAGAGTGGCTCGCAGAAGAGTGGCTCGCAGAACAGTGGCTCGCAGAACAGTGGCTCACAGGACGACGGCTCGATGGACACGCCGGTTCGACGGCAGACTGGCGACTCCGAAGGCCGTCACACTTGCTAGAAGCCTCGGAACCGGCAGCCTTGCTGTCAGTATAGTGATACGCACCGGCTACGGCATATCCAGACACCGAGATGAGGGCGGGAAACATGCAGTACATGAGCACTACAGATACGTAGCTAAAAATAGAGACCACTCCAATACGCAGCCAGGAATAGACACACATCCCTAAATAGCTTTCTATTTATAGACCTCCGCGCGCAGTGCATCTCTCGAGACATGGCGCTGCACACCAGGCTTACTTGTTTATGCTTGTTCGTATACGGCTATGATCATGACCCTCGACCACACTTTGACGAAGCAAAGCACGCATGGTTATATCAAGACCCAGCCTGTCAGTCACTCTCCAATCCCTCGCCATCCGCTATCAAGAATCTTCAGGTCTCGACCATCCGTCTCAGCCTATGAAATGCGATGCCACTCACTCGCCAAGCTTCTCGTTCTACCGGGCCTCGCCTGGGCCACCTCCCACTGCAACACCACTCAACACCGCCAGAGCCAGCTGACCATCTCGGCGCCGGCCACCCGTAGCCTTCAGCTGGCACTGTTCATCAAGAACGCCGAAGTGGATTTCTTCCGCCGCCTTTCTAGCACCGTGGAAACGACATCTCCGCCCAACATTACCGGGGCGGACCTCGAGAGCATAAGCACCGTAAGCGCGGCCCGCTGTCCGCCGACGTGACCGGCCATGAGGACATGACTGACATGCCATCCAGCAAGACCAAATCCAGCGTGACGCGCTGCGCCGCATCCTCGACGCCGCCGGCGAGGATCCCGTGCAGCCTTGCACGTACGGCCCGCCGCCCGGCGACTGGGCCGCCTCCGTCTCGGCGGGCTCGCGGCTGAAGTCCATAGGAGCCAGCGCCAACCTCGGCATCGCGGAGTCGATCGCCGCGACCGACGCCACCCTCCTGCCCGGTGTGCTGGCCATGGCGGCGACGGAGGCGAGACACGACGCGGTGATGGCGGCGGCCGACGGGAAGCCGACGAGCCCGACGGCCTTCGACACGGCTATCCCGGAAGAGTGGGCGTTCAACCTGGCGCTGGGGTCAGTGGTGCCCGGGTCCTGTCCGAGCTTGCCGGCGCTGCCGGTCGTGCCGGGCCTGTCGGCGCAGCTAGGCGGCGTCGGTGGCGGCGGCGGCAGTGGCGGCGGCGGCGGAGTCACATGCAGCTTCTCCTGGGACCCCGAGCAGGCGGCGGCCTCGATCGAGAGCCCGAAGCCGCTGTTCATCGCCTGGGTCAATCAGCTGGCGGCGCCTGTGTACACGTCGCTGGCCGTCACGAGCCCGGGCAACGGGACGGCCTCTCCGCCGGGCGGCATGGCCGGGTCTGTGTTCGCCGTGCTTACGTCGCAAGACGAGGCCGCCACGGTCGCAGAGCTGGCCGGCTACGCTCTCGCCGGGCCGGCGTACTTGTCAGTGTAACGCCACAGGAAGGGACGGAGGATGATTTGTATGTAAAGCGTGAGTAGCGGGTATGGCCTGAGTGGCGGGTATAGCACAGTCTGGCAAATAACCCAGCACATCAAATGGCTGTGCAGACAGCAGAAATAAGCTTTGTAGAGCATACGTGCTGTGGTGGAGACCCTGGCGTGAGCCACGGAATATGCCTCCCACAGGGTCTGGCAGAATAGCCCCAAGAAGAAAACTTGTCGCAACTTCTGACTATTCTTTTGTTAATGAGTCTACCTTAGATATAGAGATGACGTAACATGTAACCTATTTATAAGATGATTACCATCCGAGTGTTATTAGGCTGCAGTCAGCTTTACAGTTCGTTAGTAGTGATATTCCTATTTTCCATAAATCGGTCGACAGCCCCCAGAGTGCTTCACAGCGAAATAAACATGTTGGATTATGCACCATAGCAAAACTGCAGCAAAAGCACAGCCATGCAAAAGCCAACGATCCTGATTCCACCACCGACGGCTCCCCCTGCTGCCGTCGGATTTCGGCCGCAAATTCCCCTTTCTCCCCAGTCCGGTGGTTGCTTCAGGTACAACCAACGCAGAGCTGAAATCCGATTCGACCGTAACGGGAGCCCCGAGACGGTCAGCCTAAACGTCGTCGAAATCGACGGGCTTGCGTGGGCCATCATATGCAGCCGTGAGCAAGTCATTGCTGCGCACTTGATCATCGGTCATGCAAGGCCGGACGCTTCTACTGAATATGCAAGATCCCCAACCCGAGACGCCCCAGCCATGAGCGAAAAGTGGCTTGGGGGTCTCTTCAGAGCGATGGGTCTGCCCAGCGTGGTCAATCATTATTTTGACACAAGTAGATCCGGCGCTATTCAGATTCCAGTCGCAGATGGGCAATGCCATCTGGAACTGTTCTTGCGGCGGATATCTACTGAAACAGCCACCACTCCTCAGAGCGGATCCACCTGTTCTTTCCTTCTGTTGTTGGTTTCCGATGAGCAGACGATCTTGGCACACGTGTTGTGACCGCTGTATGACGATGATAGAGGTTAGCCTTTTGCGTACTTGCGGCTTATTGAGAAGGGTGCGCACTCAGCAATAGAACACAGATGCCTCATTGCACAGTCTTATCAGTGTCTCATTCCGTGTTATGCTTACTAGTTTAGACTGCGCTCGCGTGATCACTCTACCGTGCTGAACTGTTACATCTTTGAAAGAGAAAGCTGGAGCATGTTCAAACAAGACCATTACAGCTCTGCATGGAAACCACGGGCGTAACATATGATGGAGTGTCCCGGAGAGAAGCCATCGTCTTGACGTAACTGTTAGCAAGACTGGATTGAGACCTGCACCGGATCGGCAGAAACATTTCAGATATTCCATGGGAGCCTGTATGCACAGATCAACTAACAGCAAAATCTGACTACCTACATTAACACTCTAATTAACGACGTCCTCGCTCACGTACTGTAGCTAACATGAAGTAACGTCCCACACCCACTTCTGGGCACCCCCCACATTTGGGCACCCCATTTTTGATGCCCTCACATTTATACACATCAACTTCAACCAATATTTATATGTATTATGATGCCACGACGATGCAACTTTCGCTGTCACTAGGGTTTTCAGACTCGCCGGATTCATCTGTCCTACTTTCAAGTTCGCCCGCCTCGATTTGAGCCCTCCGAATAGCCTCAATATCAGCAAACTTCGAATTTGGGCTCATTCTGACCTTCTTGCGTTTCCTGGCCCTACTGGCATCAACCTCTGCCTGGAGTGCCTCAATCTTTCGCTGGGCTACTGCCAATTGGTATGCCTTCTCATCAAAGCCCTTCTGAACCTTCCGAAAAAGCAGGCGCTGCGTATGCTCATCGTTATCCAGCTTGCTGAATAGGCTGAACTGATCCTGAAGCTCATCCCTCTTCTTGGGGGTTGACCAAGGGACTGCTGATGTATCTGCCGCCCATTTTTCGCTTGCTTTACCATCAGAGAGCCCTTTGCAGACCTGACCAGCTGGTTTAGCAGGGGTTGATGTGTTCTCAAGCAGCAGAGGGCTCATGAGGGGTCTGGCCATACTGACAGGCCACAAACCAGTCCATTTCCAGCCACTGATGATGTTCTTGCTTGTCAGGGCTGCCTTACGCGCCTTGCCATAGCATATAACGAAATTCCTCTTGCCCACAACTGTACCAGCATCCCATTCAGCCAGTAATCCAAGCTCCTTCTTGTATGCTGCCTTGAGGGGCCCAAAAACCGACTGATCAAGTGGCTGAAGGACGTGTGACGTGTGTGCTGGCAAGAACAGCAAGTGTATCTTGTTCCTGAAGCATGTATACATAAAATCAGTAGTCTCATGGCTTCCATGACCATCCAAGATCAATAATCTGACCTCTGAGGGGTCCCCTGGCTGGGTTGAAGGGATGAAGACCTCAGTTAACCACTTGACAGCTGTAGAGTCTGAAGTCCACCCGTTTTCTGTGGCTGTGAACTTCCAGGATTCGTATGGCGTCAGATCTAGAGGGAACCACTGCTGCTGGACTGTCTTGCCCTTATATATAACAAGTGGAGGCAGTGCCTTGCCAGTTGCAGAGATACACTCGATCAGAGATATCCAAGCACGCGATCCAGGCTGTTTCTTGCGGATAGAACGAGTTTCTGATGATCCAAGAATAAGCCCATTTGATCCTCTGCCTTCTAGAATACCAGTCTCATCCATATTGTATCAATTGGAGGCCTTGATGGCCATGATCTCAGGTATGGCGAGGTGCTTGAACCATTGCCTGATTACATTAGTTGAAGCTCCATTGATACGCTGGGAATCGATTGCTCTGCTTCTTTGGACCCTTACAGATGGGTTTCTCTTAATAAAAGACTGCACCCAGTTCTTTCCAAGAGGCTGGGAGTCTCCATGGATCTGTAGTATGCGTTCAGCAAAGTCCTTAAGTTGCTGATGGGTTGGAGGAAGGCCTAGGGCAGCCTGGATTCGAACCCATTCAGCCAGATGACTTTCCTGGGTTGGAGAAAGCCTTTGAAGATCAGAAAACGCTATATCTCGCGTCTGCACCCCTCTGATCCGATTCTGTAGAGTTGAACGCGGCACACCATGCTCAAATGCAGCTTTTTTGACAGATATACCGTTTGCGATAGCAGCAAGCGCCCGGAGGACGTCATCTTCGGACTATGAAGGCATCGGATACTTATAAAGCTGTATACCAAAAATGAAGTCAATTGGGTAAAGATTGATAAAGTTGTGTAGGTTTGAAGGTGGCGGGTAGTCATGGCGGTGAGGCATTTTTGGGGTGCCCAAATGTGGGGGGTGCCCAGAAGTGGGTGTGGGACGTTAGCGGAACGTGAACTCGAGTTACTCATTGCACGCATCCCCGTGTCAAAAACAGCAGAACCCGCTTCGACCACTGACGATACGACGCAAACACTTTAAGGAACATCCTCAACTTGATTTATTATATCTTAACTCCTGCAGCATCGGCAACCTGTTTTGAAGATGACATGCAAATAAACGAGCAGTGCTAGTATGGGCTTCTGAGAGTAAATGATACAAGCGAACGTAGAGAACTACACAGATCGCTACACGAGCCCTAAGTGGCTTATCTGGGGCGTGAATGTTAATATATGTATATACGTATTACCTCTGTTGCCACTTGCTGAGTAATGTGCTTTTGCGGTCTATCGTGAGTCGAACTCTCTCGGTTACATGACACGTCCAGCTGTTTCCAGCCCGCAGTATCTGCAGATCTTCACACCAAATGTCCTGGCGATAGCCAATTGGTCTTACACTATCGAAGATGTCGCTTGTGAGCCGCCCCTTAAGTACACTCACATCTATTTGCGGTGTTCCGGCTTTCTTGATAACGTCGGCCCATACGAAGACCGTGGGCCCCCTCATAAAGTATCGGTTGCTGAGTGAGTCTAATTGCATTCTTCAAAGCATCTTGTGACTCGTGCGGACGATTTTGGCTGGCTAGCCCTTCAAGCTGAGTTTGTACAAGACCTAGACGTGTGGGAGTCGCAATGCGGAAGTTCTCTGAACCATGTTATCCCGAGAGGCCTGAAAGGCGCTGCACCTCGTTAATTTGAAGTAATAGCTCTCGAGACAGATGGGAGCAAATAGGGCGGGCTAGAGAATTAGCTGTGCGGTTCAATGAGCTGCTCATGAACCTATGACTCAGCGACAATTAATGAGGCCGCAGTCCAAACAAGCTTCAATTCGGTGGCTTTCGTCATGTAGCTCCTGCGGCACTTCTTCGGGACACAAGTCGGTGGAAAAGCGACATTTGACCCAATATTGCGATGCGACCACACCTCTGCTCATGCCGTTCTCATTCTGGAGACATCGACACGCTGGGCACTGATTGGTCTACGGGTGGGTATCCCGGTAATGGCCGGGATTTGAAGTGGGCAAAAGACTTCATTGCACAAAGGACAGAGAAGAAAAGGGTGTCTCTGTCTCGAGAATGTTACCGACACTGTTGCCACTCTGTATTCTCGGCCTTGTCTCGCCGCGCAGAGTGCATGATGTATGATGATAGTACTGTAGTGCTTTCGTACGACGTGCTTGTCAGGCTTCGAGGACCCACATACGCTTGTCGAAAACGATTCAGTCGTGCCTAAAGCGTAGACGCGTGGTCAGGCCGCCTTCTTCGTGAATCAGCGTGCATTCCCAGCGGTCTTCGACTGAGTTTCTCTCTAGGATGTGTTCTGTATCGGAAACATCGTTTGAACGGCACAATGGGCAAGCCAGAAGTCCCTCACCCTTGACTACATGGCTGTTGACGACACCCTAGTCCACATGAACATTACTCCATAGAGACCAAACGTGATCATATGCCGCTCTTCACAGTGGCTCTGGAAGCCAGGTGAAGATGTCTCCCATCGTACACAACCTCGTCGTGGCTGGAAGCCGCGCTCGTTTTTCAGACGTTGTAACATAGCTTCGTCGAAAATCATGTATCCGAAAGCAATGGGTTCCGAGGCAGAGTATATGATTGTGATAGACACTGCTGGCTCGTAACTCAGATTGCGGTCCACGCAGCAGCCAAAACTATGAACACTTTGTGCATCATCGAATATCAAGGCTTCGAACCATTCACATCATCATTCCCGCGCAGGACACGAGTGCGACTCGGTCAAATGTTTGCTGCGGGCATCAGATTATACGTCTGGGTTCCAGAAGTGGCACACTTATAAGGCTGGAATCAATTTTGCTACACATATTTCGCAGCCGTCTTAATAGTCGGTCTTCAAGTGCGCAGCGAGACCATTTTTGTCGACGACGATCGAACACATGCAGCACTAGCACTGCCTGAGGAAAGGTAAAAGAAGATGTGGAAGTCGGGGGGGGGGGGGGGGCGGTCTTTTTCTCGGTTGGTGAGAAAGTTTGCGGAAACGGTTCGATTTTCTGGACGGCGTCATGCTGTCGCACATCATTCTCTTTTGTTTGTGTGAGAAGTGTGAGAAGAGTCTTATAAACAAAGGTGCGAGACGGAAGTCGGCCGGGCCGGGCCCGAGGCCCGAATCACGGCCCGAATCCCGCCTTTACGTAAGGGATCGGCTATACCACTTTGTAGCCAGGCACTCCGGGCGCCCGTAGCTAGATCAATCAAGCCACTTCACGCGCCAGTGCGTGAAGTGGCACTGCCAAAGCTTTTGCTTTGTGTCTTAGTTGGGTGTCCTAGCACGCGGAATAGATAGTTCGCAGCGTCGCAAAAGTGAAACCGCGGTTACGGAAGCGCAATCGCAGCTTTTATTATCACAGCAGCGAAATCATACTGATAGCATATGTACAATGTTGACGACAGGTAACTGCCTAAGAGCTGTAGGAGCCTGACATTCGGCAAGGCTGAAGTGTATTGGGATCGCACATACATCAAGCAACGATCTCAAGGCTAAATCTAAGGAGAGCTTGGTATGACGTTGGATGCATGGTTTTGACTTTCTATGGACTATGTAGCCCGTACTACTTGCTCGGAGCATTTTCTCTATCCTCATAGTTGCTAGTCTAACGAATGCTGACCATGATTGGAACGCTGTGGCTGAAAGCGTGGTCGCCAAAGGGAAAGCTTCTGTGTTTTGAAGTCAAATTCAGTGCTGCAGAGGGATCAGTAAGCTCGATGTCTAGAAGACGAAGAGCCGAAAATGCAGAAACTAAGATTGTGTTTCTAGCCAACATTTCACCCGGACATTTGCCAGGGCCGCCACCGAATGGAAACCAATGTGTTTGGAGACCCGAGAGCACCAGCTTCGCACTTGCGTCGCTATGCGAACTTTCTTTGCCGGTGTCGCTTTGTAATCCTTCAGGTCCACCAGACAAGGGCTTGATAGGTCCACTAGTAGGGTCGTTCGGATATTTCAGAAACCTTTCCGCCCAAAAGTGTTCGACTGGGTGCTGTTTTATGCCGTTTATAGTACTTCCCGTATTCCAAAAGGATTCATCCAGTCCTCCAAGCCAACTCGCAGACATTATCGGAATGTTGGGCTGGATCTTAACTCCATTACGAAAGTCAAGACTGTGATCAGGTGCTTTTCTCCCGACAGTACCTGCCACGTGAAGTCGGAGAACTTCCCGATAAACCGAGTTCAGAAGCGGTGCTTGCTGTAGCTGTTTCAAACTCAACTGTGAACCGCGATTGGTTTCAACGTGCAGCTCGTGGCGAAGCCGATAGCAGAGCGATCTGTCTTCTACAATGTGGAAAATCATCCAAGCTGTGGCAGGGATCGTGTTTGCCGTTGTGCTGGTATTTGTAAGAAAAGCAGTTCAATCCTTCTTGGGTGGAATCTTACACAAAGAGGTAGCCAAGCAGGACACTCGCGATTCCAGAATCCGAAAATCCTAGAAGTTCGTGCCGCCGGATCATGCTATGTACGTAGCTAGTTCCCTTTTCAATGTCGCTCGGAACATCAGATGGCGAAGAAGAGATTGATTTTTTCCATCTATGCAAATTTGCTTTCATCTTGTCCCTTGTCCGATATGACGAAGGGAAAAGCCATCTTGGTAACTGGCGTGAAATTACTGGAAAAGCATCATAGAATGCCCAGAAGTCTTCAATCAATGAAGGACAAACAGCGAAGATGTGCTCTCCGTATAATGCCTCGATCTCAGCCCTGAATACAAGGTCTCGTATGAATATGTATAAATCTGGCAGTGTACGCTTTGTGGCAGTATGTCCTTCGGAAAAGACACATTTTTCAAAGTTGTTTGAGTATTGGTTCATGACTTCCTGCAATTTTCTTCCACTGAGATACTTAGCGAAGTCCTTTCGCTGGTGTTCCATGATACGTCTAGACGGGTCAGTGTGACACGTCCGGAAATTTATCAAGGCTTCGTATGAGGCGATATTTCCATGATTGAATATTTTGCAATCATCTGCTTCGAGACCAAAGAAAACTCTCAGAGAATCTAGCAGACTCGGCGATGGGAGTAAATGCGTTTGGCTGTCCCAAAACAATTTAATTTCCTCTCCCGGAAGAACGTAGTAAAGTGGGAGAACCGAAGAAAGTGATATAACTGAGTGATTGAATTTAGATCTAATCGGTACCAGAGTCAGTGAGTACGTCGATACTCGGAAGTACTCTGCGGTGATCTTACTGGAGATCTCGTAGATATTTCTCTGTTCTAAAAAGAATCAGGAAAACATGGCTGAGCCCTGGCAAGGCGTATGGAGGAGTTACAACTTGCCCCGGCAGCCGAAAATCATTGTAAGAACGATGATATGACTTCAAATATATTAAAAAAGATCCAATGACGCCGGAAAAAACAAGATAGATCAGAAGAGCTACCATACTGGTGATTGTGTCTGTCTTGTTACCTTTGTTCCGTGCGACCTGGTCTACTCAAACCTTTCCACAGCATTATCATAACGCGTCTAGATCAGCCAGCCTTTATGTGAGTTGGAAGTCCCTACTAAAAGTCATTTGAGTCGCAGGCTGACTGCACGGTGTGCATTAGTAGCAGGTCCCCAATGACCACTATAGTACTAAGTCAAACGGGATTAGTAGAAATAATCGAGAAACGAACGTATCCTCACAGATGTCACCGTCACGACCCTGCAAAGATAGTCCAGGCGTTACATACTACTGCACATGCGTATTTTCGCACGCCTCGGCTGAACTCTCACGACTATGATTATCTACATGATCTCTGCCTTCGCTCATATCCTTCCATCCCCAAGGTCCATACGAGGTTTGCTTATATCGATTATTCTTATCCATATGCCTCTTTGATGCTTCATGTTGTATCTTATCATCCCCACTATAGACCAATCAGCTCAACAGTCATGAAGCTAGTACAGATCACAGTGCATTTAGTGGGTAAGCAAACACAAATCAGCAAGGATGCATGCACAGTGACCCTTATTTAGGGTTGTGATAATCAAGAAGTGGACTCGACACTGGAGCCAGAAGCTGCGCCAGACCGGTTGCTGATACAGCCGTTTGAGATCGCACAGTGTAAGTGCCAAGAGCTGGTGGATTTGGGTGAACAGATGGAAGAGTGTTGAATATACCATCCATTTGAGGGCCGCGACGATGCCTTTTAGTGCTGCTGGTCAACAGGGAATTTTGTCGAATGATTACTGTAAGGGCTGCGCAGTGAATTTCCAGTCAACAAATCGAGAAGCCCATCACAGACCGAGATCGTTTTATGCTAAAAGTCGACTTACGGCCCTCGAATGGATCGAAACGGTTTCGTTACTGTACCCACTATGTACGCAGACATACTGTTGTAAGAAGTTTGAATTTTTTTTCTTTTCTTTTCTTTCTCTCTTTTCGTGTTGTTCTCGACCAGCCAGAGCAACAAGGTTCTCCTTCCTTCATCTAATACAGCACAAACGCCTTCGTTTCAAGTCTTCAGATTTGTGTTTGGTAAGTAGCCCAGCAGGCAAAACCGATTCATTGGCTAATGAAATCACCTGCGTGAGAAGCGTCCTTTAACGAAACGTCGTCTCATTTGATGTTGCGCACCAACTGGCGGCCATGCCTCTATCCGACAATCTCATGGCAGCCCTGCGTTGTGCACATCTGTTTCTTCATTTTCTATGGCTAAGTTTATTCTTGTGCATCACGTCCACAGCAACGTCTTTTCATCACTCGCCGAAACGATGGCGGAGGCTGTTTGACTTGCGATGAGTTGAGACGTTTGCAACCGCTTCAATACTTAGAGGCCGATGGAAAGTTTGGAGGAGAAGACATAGTCATGCCGTTATCATGTTTGTGTATGGGTTTGCCAGTCGTTTTGGTTGGGAAAGGTTGCCGCGATCCATAACATTGATAAACAGAAATAGCCTAGATATCCCGAAGTTCCTTCGAGCGCTTTGATACAATGTGACTGATTGTTTAACGCATATCTGCTAAACAGTTGCATTGATGCTAAGACACGCCGATTTTTCATGTGTGATAGATGGCCAAGTTTAGCCGAGTAAGTACAGTAGTTGACAAATATCATTGCTTCGATGTCCGGAGGTAGGCTCCGCGAGTGATTCCCTGTGAATTTCTAGATAGTTTCAAATGCTATGCACAGTACATCATCCTTTTTCCCTTCTAACCTTTCTTTCGTAGTTTGCCGCCTGGAGTTCTATGTACATGATTTGCAACCTAGTCCTGTGAATGTAGACTGAATAAACACGAAAATTGCGCACGGCCATTGTAACATCGAGGGTGGCATCCACATGTATCCCTTCACACGGAACGCAACATTTCAGCTGACCATCTCGGCTTCAGCTTTTTATATTTTGTCACTATGTATACGCCATGTAGCCCAGAAACAAATCTGTATACCGAAAACTAATTTAAGTGAAGTTCGTTAGTTAGTTTTGTAAGATTACTTAGATTGTGTACGTAGCGAAATACAAATGATCATTTGATTTTGAACACTTCGAACTCCTTGGTTTGTAATTGAACCTTAAAGCCGGCTCTTCTTTGGTGCCAAAGAAACACTGCCATTACGCACCGAAGTCGAAAACCTGGGAAGCCCGCTGACGAAGGTTTTCCAGCGATCTTCGTCCACTATAGGTGCTGTAACATACGGCTCTGCTTCAGTTCGCCGCATCAGTTCGGGAAGAAGCGGCAAGAGGTTGTCAAACGCTCGATCTTCGTCCTCTAGGATGTCTGAGCGTCGGCGATGGATGTTTTCAATGAACCAGCCTTGATTTTCTGCGATGCAAGCCTTCTCAAACATGTCAAGGACCTCCGGGAAGACCGCGCCAGACTTCTTCGCCGCGTCATAGGCCATTCGTTGCCCAGCTGCTTCCACGAGCTTTCTACATTGTGGTAGAATTTTCGAATTGAAGGATTCGCTCCGGGGATGACAAGAGAGCAGAGCAACCCTATCGGAAGCCTCTTGAAACAAACCGGCCTCTAGTCTTGCTAGGTTGCTTTTTCTATCCGCCGCCAACGGCAAGCTATACTTTCCCTCGAGGAGCTCGCAAGCTAGGCCTTACAGATCATGGTCAGTATGGGATGCTGCGAAGCGAGTACAGATACTGGTTTTGACTTACGAATGCTGATGACCATCGCATCACCCTCGGCCACCACGTTGCCTTGGAAGGTCGCAGCGAGCTCGCTGACTTGGTTGTACGCGTACAAGCCTTGCCAACCGCATCGTTCCATCAGCTCATGGAGGAATTCGCAGCTGCGTACGACGAGGACTTTGAAGGCGGTTGCGATTGCCATCCTGACCTCATCGCCGTGCTGACCGTTTGTGAATTCCTCGGCAGCCCAACGGGCAAAAGCATGAAGGATTTCTCTGTATGCGAGCGCTTTCAGAATCGGGCGTCGTTGCGTGCCGAACCTGATGATAGGAATCGTCTCGCCTTTGCTGCCCGTGATGGTCCGACGCTGGCTGTAAGTGGCGGCAATGTAGGCTCCTACCCTGAGAGCAGAAACACCCATGATAGAGAGTGAAAGTGTGCCGACAGAGACACGCCAGATCTGCGCGAGAAAGTCGTCTCTCGGATCTGCGGGCTTGGAAGCCGTTCCTAACAGAGCGGTAGCGGGCAGATGAACATGTTGGAAGGACGTGATGGAGTGGTCCAGTGGTTTTGTTCCGGGGCGGGCCGGCAGAGCCAACGAGGTGACGCCGTTTCTCATGTCACCTTTGTCGCTGAGATCGACGATGAAAGGTTTGACCCCGCGATCCTCACCTTGTATTATCAGTCTTGCAAAGACCACGGCCATTCTGTGCACCTCTGGCAAGGGGGTCGTAGGCGGCATGGCCTTGGCCGCCGCAGACCTCGGGGAGTGGAGGTCGTACGTCCCATCGGTCAACTGCGTAGCCACAGTTTCGAGATTTCGGGCATCGAGACCATGGGCGACCTCGGTCAGCATAAATTCTCCGCATGTGTTGAAGCTGAGGAGGTCGTCGAGTAGCTGCTGCAAGTCTTGTCGGCGCTCCGCGTACCTCGCGATGGTGCCCACGCAAAGATTGAGGTGAATGGTGGCAATGATGAAGCTGGTCATATCACGACACGATATCACTGCGTCGTCAGCCATATCGTCGGGCACGGGAACGCTTAGAGCTTACGATCAAAGTGAAATTCCCAAAACTTTGGAGTCAGGTGCAGAATATCCCTCGCGGTAAGCCCTGGGTTGCGCTGTCAATATTGACGTGATCGAATTTCACCAGAGACTGCCTACCACTTGTTTTGACCAGGGACTCTGCCCTGCGATAATGCAGTTTGATGTCGTCCCTGGAATACTGGGGTTGTGCATCATGCCGAATGTGCCAAACATCATGTTGAAGAATATGGTCCATTTTGGCCGAAGCCGAAAGGTGCAGGCGTCTCCAAGTCGTAGAAAGAATTGCAGTATAAGTCGGCAGACAACACTGCCCTTGGCAAGTCGTTTTGATCTTACTCGGTTCAATGAGTGCTGCCCCCTTTTAAGCACGCCATCCGGAGCCTCTGCAAGAACCTGGATGATGGATCACGTGCGAGTCAATGATAATCTGCTAAGCTTGCATGCGTAAGCGTTTTGACAGCACGGGGCGTGGCGAGTGGCCGGTCAGGAAATGAACGTAGAGGTGAGTCCTTCGTTGCGGCTACAGCCCTCATCCGTCCGCTGTAGGCGTCATCGCGTGTGACCTTACATCTCGAGTGTTCGTCATGTTCTACGCCTCGCTTTGAAGCGGAATCGGATGCGCTAATGGACGTGTGTCCCATCTTAGCACCTGCCTTATTGGTCCGATACGATCGAAAGCATGAAAGGGTGGTGGGACGGTACATGTAGACTTCGCAAATGTGCACAAGTTTCAAAAATCATTCTATAATTGTGGAGTCTATACGCCTGTTCTAAAAGCTAGGTACATGGGAAATCCCCAATGAAAGTGTAGTACAGTACGACGCTACTTGTAGTGTCTCCTCAAGTTCTACTTCTTGGTGCAGCCTAGGGGAGAATGCGCTACAAACCACGTCATTCCTTGGGATCAAGCAGAGAGGGAGGAAGAATGGGCCTGCCTGACACTCGTCTGATACCGCGACTAAGCGTTACACCTCCCAGAAGGACCCAACGAAGCCCTTTGGTCTCGAACGAAACGAGATTTGGTGCCGGGAATTCAACCTCTTCGTCTCTTTTGACGCTATCACCGTCCATATAGTGATACGTTCGCACAAAGGAGCTTCCGTCATCGGATTGGCGAACAAATTGTCCCGGGTGTTCCAAGGTTTGGCCAATCTTCAGACTCTCGAACAACGCACCTACGTGAACTATTTACCCTTCTCCCTCATACGTCATGGTCTCTACCAGCAGCTTCTTCGGGATTAAGGACTCGAGTAAAAGTTGCCGATCATTTTCTTCTTCCCACTTCAGCGGAGGCCCCTTGCCGACGAAACCTAAGATGAAGCGGCGCCTGTCTCTACTGCTGTCCGGATTGTCCTCCACGATGACTGGTTCGAAGGAACGAACCCTGAGTTCCTCGAGGAGGGAGTCGTTTCGAAACACTGCAGACCATGGCCAATGCAGTTGGCTCTGGGTGGGAAGCTGCGTAACTTCCATCGCGATCTCTGGGATTAGGTCTCAGCTTTCATCGCATGCCGACATCGACTCGGCTGAAGGCCCCTTCTTATAACAGAAGCATCGGAGTAATGGTGAGCCTGTTGCGGCTTATCTGAGAGATACATGGTCTAGGACATGTGTAATACACGGGCTGTCTGTAGTGCGGTCTGTCTGGCCACCTCGCCAGAGTCAAGATGACCAATTTGCCATGAGACTAGCCGTCGTGACATGAAGAGCCCTGAACCTTGACTCAGTGACTTCCCTTGGACGGGGCGTAAGAGTACCGCTTATCTCGCATCCACCGGGACGGGGACGGCGAAGGCTTTCATTCCCGCTTACGTCGTCGTCGGGCAGTTGCAGAGCCCGTCCTTGTCATGCTGCAGCGGAGCTTACAATATACCCCCTGAAAGTTCGGTACTCTCCATACCAGCCCAAAAAGTAATGGACCTATGGAATTAAGCAGAGCGGGATATTCAATTTGTCACCAAATCCCAGAATCCCAAATGCACTCACAGGGCCGGATGACCACACTTACAAACATTCAGGGGTTGTGTTGTATGCGATGATGTGGGGCGGACGAATGATCACGGCTTGGCACACTACGCGCCAAGCCCAGATCCGGGGGACTGGGAGCCCCTGAGGGTATAGCCACGCTGGGGGCACGGGCCCGGCAGGAGACTCCTGGAGGGTGGATAAGCCCGCGGACATCGCACCACGGCAGACATGTCACTAGCACGTACGGATACACTCATGCACAGATCCACCGCTGGCGGGCGGCGGCTCGTGGTCCGCGCGGCAAGACAGGGAGCCCTGCGCCGGCGCGCGGACATCCCTGTCAGAAAATCACCGGAAGGGCATCACGGGCACACGCGATTCATGGCACTGATTGGCAATGAGTGTTTTCTCTACATCGTTGGCTGCGGCACGCGACACGCGCCTGTCACGCTGCCGCCGCGCCGCCGCCCCCACCGCGCGGCTCCTCTCCCAGAGACGTCATCCATATGTGATGCGCCGCGATGTACGCGAAGGTCATCGCCGGACCAAGGGTGACCCCCGCGCCCAGCGACGTCGCGCCCATCACCGACGCGGACGCGTTCCCGGCCGCGTACAGCCCCTTCATCGGCTTGCGGTCCATGTCCAGCACCTGTGCGTTGTGGTCCGTCCGCAGCCCGCCTCTGGTGCCCGCGTCGCCCGGCCGCAACGCCACCGCGTAGAACGGAGGCTGCGCGATCGTCCCCAGGTTGGGCCGCTTGGCTCGCGCGTCCCCGACGAACCGGTGGTACGCGCCGTTGCCCTTGCCGAACTGCCCGTCCACCCCTCGTTCGCACGCCTCGTTCCACCCGTCCACCGTCGTCGCGAGCTCGGCCGCCTTGATCTGGCCCGCCAGCCGCTCCACGGTGTCCGCGCGGTGGATGCGGCCGCTCGCCACCGCCTCCGACGGGTCCGTCCCGGGCGCCAGCGTCCCGAGCGCGTAACGCGCGCGGTACGCCGCGTCGACCACGAGCCAGGCGTCCCGGCCCCCTTCGCACAGCTTGTAGAGCGCGCGCCCGCTTTCGCCGTACGGGTCGGCTTCCGCGAACACCCGGCGCCCCTGCCCGTCGACGACGATGCAGTGCGGCTTGCCCAGCTCGAAGAGCGCGATCGTGATTTGCCCGCTGCCCGGGTCGATCATCGTCGGGATCCACCACGCTTCGCCCAGCAGCGACGTCGCCGCGCCGGCGTCTCCTGCCGCTCGCATCGCGTCGCCGGTGTCTCCCTGAGGCTGCGTGAGGGTCCACTCGGTGCCGACATGGGGCAGGTGCTCCTTGCGCAGCGTCTCGCAACGCGCGAAACCGCCGGTCGCGAGGACCACCCCGAACCGGGCATGGATCTCGGACCGCTCGCCTCCCTTCGACTCCACCACCGCCACGGGCACGGCGCCGCTTTCGCCTCTGAGGCCCTTCAGCGCCGTGTTGAGCTTCAGCTCGAACCCCATCTCCGGACTGTTCTCGCAGATGGCGAGCAGTTGCGCCACAAGAGAGCGGCCCATGTACGTCGGCTCGGCCATCACCTTGCTCCGCGCCCACGCCCGCAGGCGCAGCCACCGCACATGGACGAAGTCCCACGCCGACGCCCGCGGTTGGCTGAAGGCGTGGAAGTCGTGGAAGTACGCCGCAGGCACTGTGTGCGCGGCCGCACGGAGATCGCCCCTCCCTGCCTTCAATGTCGCCGCGTCGAACGGCGCGGGGTCCAGCGTGCGTCCGCCCGCCGCCCGCGCGCCCTTCCTGTCGGGGTGATAGTCCGGTATCGGCGACGTCTTCCACTTGAGGCCCATCTCCCGGAAAAACTTCACCATCTCCGGGCCCTGCGTCAGCAACGCGTCGACCCTCTCGGGTGACGACTCCGACCCGCGACGGCCGCTCTTGTCGAGGGATCCCTCCAGGTACTCCCGGGCGTCCTTGATGCGGTCGGCGCACCCGTCGTCCCGGGCCACCTCGTTCCCGGGAATCCACACCGTTCCGCCGGAATACGCCGTCGTGCCCCCTATCTTGTCCGTCTGCTCGATGAGAAGGGTGCTCAGCCGGAGCCGCGTCGCCGTCGCTGCCGCCGCGAGGCCCGCGGCGCCGCTGCCCACAACTAGGACGTCTACCGTCTTGGCTGTCATTTTCCCGCTGCGCGTGTGGTGGAAATGACAACGAGGTGTCACTTGCTGAACCGGCAGTTGTCGCCGAATGCGTGCGTCTCGACGCGTGATGCTTGGTGCTCGCCCTTCATGCTTCATGAACGTTGCAGGCTATTATAGGCAAGTCCGAACGCCAGATGCTTCCATGATGCTGCGCGCGTAGATGCGGGAATCGTAATCAGATCCCTCAGCCGGCCGTACTGACACCTCGTTTGCGCGCAGTGAGCGTGGTCTCTAGCACCCATGGATAATCGACATTGATGCTGCTGCGAGCTGACGCGGGGGCTCGACGAGTGCGTCACAGTGCTCCGTCACCGTTCCTTGTGTCGTCGGTCACGACGCACCCTCAAGTGAGCGCGGTTGTGACTATCCTGTGCGCGGATTACCGTGCAACGCTGACTCTCAGCTTTCCATGTCCCCGTTTCGTCTCTCGTGCACGTTACGATTATTCCTGCCTTCTTTAAGCCCTGATTGGCAGTGTTACCAGACCGCTCAGATTACAGATTACAGTACGCGGCGCTCGTGAACATCTCGCCAGATCCCCCAGTAGCAACCGTCCTTTCCAGCTACGCCAGGCTGCACGTCTATCTTCACACTCGCGGTCGCGCAACATGAACGTCGCGCCGAATGAGATCGTCGAGAGGATCGCCTCGTTCCTCGACCTTGCCGATCTTCGGAGTCTCTCGCTCGTAGACCGACGCTCGGCTAGATGCTGCCATCGCTTCATTTTCACGGACGTCGCCGTCTTGCACACTGCGCCGTGCCTGTCGGAATTCGAGACTCTGGCTGGATCTGCCCCGCTGCCTACCAAACACCTCTGGATCTACCACGGAACCTGGCCGGCGTGCGCCCGGGATGACTGGGAGGCATGGCAATCGCCGGCCACATACACGCACGACCGGGTCTTGAGCGACAGGCCGGCACGAGATGCCTTCCGCGCGTACTATGACTTCGTCAATCCATCCCGCTTGGTCAGGGGCGAGTTGGCTCAGGCGCAACTGGGGAGCATAGTATCGCTCCTGCCGCATCTGAGAAAGGTAACAATATCGTCTGTCGTTCGCAAACGCCTTGGCTGTCTCGAGGATGGGAGACGTCCCGAACAACGTCATGCGATTCGCGTATCGCCGACAGTCTTCGACTCTATCGGGGACCTTGCGGACAGAGTCTTTGCTTTGCTGCCTGCATTCAGCCACATCCAGTCCATTCATATTCAAGGCAAGCTCTTGAACTTCCCAAAGCCAACCAGGCTCGAAGGGGTCCGCGAGCTCAAGATCAGTGCGTTATCGCTGCTGGCTTCGAAAACACAATCCTTCACTGATTTCATGACCTCATTTCCCAACTTGACAAGCTTGTCGCTGTCGCCATACCGTCACCTCGGACTGGTGTTTCCGCTCCATGCCTTCCGCTATCCATCGTTACAGACGGCTAGCTTCGCAGGGTTCTGGTTGTCCAGGTCCACCTTCTTGCAGTTCTTCGAGAGACATGGTGAGTTGAGCAGCTTGGTGTTGGAGGAGGTCATCCTGTCCGACAGTAACTGGGCTTTTGTGTCTTCAGAACTGGGCTGCAAATCGCGTGTCCTTAAGATAGTGAATTGCTACTAGTACATTGCGCCTACGGCGAACGTCGTCCCATGCGTTGTTCTCTCGCGTCCGCTTTCATAGCAACCAGTGCAAAGTCGTGAATCATTGCCAGCTGGACGTACAGTCTCTTTGCATTTGATGTGCTAACTACGCCCAGTGATTCGCTATAAGGCTTGCGTATTGGTCTTGCAGTTATAATCTGTAGCAATAGATGACATATGTGCAGTCTCCAAGCAACTTGCGGGTACGGATTCTCGACAAGCTATGTGAAAACATATTCGAAAACCAAGCCTCACAACTTTCTGACATGTGCACCGTCTGTCCTGTCGGCTGCCACATGACGCCGGAAACCCCCCGTTCGGAGTACGGCCAATCAACGTATACGAAAACACACTAAGAAGCTTTTTAACCCAATCAGAAAATTCTTTTCCTCTTAAATTGGGGTAAGGTTGGGACCGCATCCGAGACGTATCCTTTGGCGTCATGTGGCAGCCGATGGGATAAGAGCCATCACTACCTCGTCTTCATCACAGTAACGCACTATCAGCAACACTCGTGTCATGATTGCATTTCAAAAGCTACAACACGCCCCGCCAGAAACTCATCAAATCCGTGTTCCGTTGTACGTTGGCTCCGAACTATGGATCTGCAGTACACCCGCAGACCTCTGCAGCTACTGGGGCGTCAAGTAGCCTCATGCTTCGTCAAGAGTGACCTGACATCTTCTGAGCGAACCTCGGAGTACGTAGCTTCTGTGACAGGTGCGCCGTAACCCAAGAGAAGCTCAACGGCCGGCGGCCTGTCGTTCCTGACAGCAAAGAAGATGGGTGGCTGCTGCCATTCCCCGGGTATTGTAAGGTCTGCTCCGTTCTGCAGAAGTAATCTGGCACACTTAAGATTGTTGTACAGTATGGCAACCCCAAGAGGAGTATGGAAATACTGCCTCTTGACCCCCTCGCTGTTAGTCCAGCCAGTATTTTGAAGGTTAATCATTGAAAGACAAGCGTCCCGTGCCTCCGATCCGAAAAAGTACTTCTCGTCAGGGTCGAGAAATAGACTCATAAAGTAGTAACCTTCAGTCTCTACATCCAGATCCGTTGCGTCGATATCCCCTGCGATCGTGTGTAAGATGGTATCTCCAATCCGGTCGCGAAGACACAAGTCTACCCCCCTCATCAGCAGATGACGGATAACATCTGCTTTGTGAAGACAGTCAGATGTGGTTTGCATCTCCACGTCTCTGATCGTCTCTTTCCGAAATGCGCGCGCGGGCGTTCGCAATACCATGTGAAAAATCAAATCGTCTCCGTAGCTTGGTATACGTCCCGTGAAGTCGTTGCGAGGGTGGACAGATAACGCGTCAATCATCCGCGGGCCCTTGAGGCAGGCTTCATACAGTTTTGGTGAATTGTCTGCAGACAAGGCGACACCAAGAAGACCAAGGTGCTCTACGGACATTAGATCATCGGTATCGATAGCAATCAACAAGTCGTCTTGTGCTGATTCGGAAATCGTTGACGCAGTGCTGTATTCAGAACACCACGAGTTTGCTGGCGATACCACGACCAACCCAGACCCATCTTCAGGGTCGTTGAACGGCGGAAGCTAGAAATCACTCAGCAATCGATTGAAACCTCAGGTATTCAACAAAAAGATCATTGATGATTTAGTAATGATTCTAAACACTTCCTTACTTGTGAACCGGGAGGTGGAGTTTCTGCCCGTAGCCCCCCCGGAATTTGGTCCGTTTCTATGGGGGATTCGACCAGAGTGGAAGCAGTGCTGTCCGTCGGACTCCAGGGTTGCGCGAACCAGTCCGTCCCGTGCACAGGTCCGTTGATGGACATTTCTAAAGCATTGGAAGATTCGTCGTGCTGAGACATGGCGATCAGAAAGAAATCGCCACTCAGACTCGCTGTGTAGCCCAGGCTTCATCGTCAGCGATGCTGCGGGGATGCTGCGGGGTGTAGACTACTATTGTATGTAGGAGACGGAGATGTCTATGCGGATTATAAGGAAGAAGCCACCCTATCAGCACCGTAGTTGCTCTATCGAGGTAAGCCCGCTGACAGCCTTATGCCGGAATTTCATAAACCTTTACGACGACTACCCTCCATATTTGCAAGTCCTCTTCGAAATAAAACCAGCATCAATACGTATGTATGTATACAGCTCAAACACAAGTCTTGAGTATCAATTGGCTGCGCAAGCTTAGGAACCGCCCACTCATCACCTGCTTATTGCATATGATTCCGCCATCACACAAACCCTTCCCCTCTAAAACGTACGCTAATCTGCGATACCACATGCTGCGTCTCATTCTGGCAGCTGGGTAGCAGCAGGCCTGGGCATACGTGAAGGCGCGAACGACGCAAGGTTTGCACTCGCAAGTAGCCTTTTAGAGCGGTTTGTGGCTGCCTCAATTATACAGCAGCAAAAAGGAGATCTTGTCGTTCACACCGGATGATGCGAAGAGAAACTCGCTAGGCCTGTAAGGCGAATAAGGACTTGGGATATGCAAGTGCAAATAAAGTAGGGCACCCAACCAATATCACGAATTGATTCGGAGATTGTTCGAACATGCTTTGAAGTGTTTGTGGTAATCAATCATGTGCTCAAGTTCCGATAGTTCTAGATCTAAATGGGAAAACATTTTGCCCATATCTGTTCCTTTCGGCCATAGTCAATAAGTCTAAAGTGCGTGAAACATTTGAGCTATTGAAAGCCCTGCTATAATATGACCTCTCGTACTACAGACAAGCTGTTGAAGTCAACCTCCAGGTACGTCTTCGACAGAACAGCGAATTATCACGTTGAGTCCCTCTTGTCTCCATTGGGGCTATTCCTTAAAGGCGCGTCTTCAGACATGGACTGCCACATCCAAAAAGCAATTTTCATCAACGATATGAGAAAGATCTCAGCTTGTATTCCAACAACTGCCCCAAACCACAAAGAATGTTTATCCGCATACCATAGAGTGAAACCGGCGAGAAACTCAAAAATAGCGCAGTCAATGAGCACAACTGGCAGCCAAGAAATCGCTCGGTCCGCTCGAGTAACGTTCTTAAGATCTCCCAGCTTGAACAAGAGCAGAGATGTGCTGGAGAGAGCGAAAGACGACAGCAGAAATGAGCTTGCGAAGAGGAGTCCAGTTAGGTGTCCTATGATCGTATCCTGGTTTCCGTTCATCAGAAGCCCTAATGAACTTCCACCAAAGAAGGCTGCAAGGAAATTGAGAGTCGGATACAAGTTCCTAAGTCGGAGTACGCTAGAGAGACCTAAAACGGAGGTAAGCCGGCATTCATGGAGTATTAGATCGGAATTCAGTTTCGATATACCCGGCATTGAGTCCGTCATAATTTGGAAAATAGTGGAATAGTTGGAATTTGGTTAGAGCTCTCCTGAGTATTATAATAAGACCACAGTGATTAGGGCTTTCTGCTCAGATGCAAAAGAAACAACTGGAACTGGAAATGGTTTCCCATTGTGAACCTTTAGTCCTTTAATACTGTACAGCGAAGCACAGTAAATCACGGCAATAGTATTCAAATAAGCGATATTGCAGTAATCAAATATTCCAGCTATATAGCCAATTATACGCAGAATTGGGAAAGCACTACAGCAATGTGCTGGGATATCATAGCTAGAGCAGAGACACAGTAGACTCAAGGGAGAAAACATGCTGAGACGTGCTTACTGTGTTATCAAGACGGGTCGAGTTCAGTGTGTACAGGAGCGACCGAAATCGGCTTGCCGCTGCATGTTTCTGCGACGTTACGCCACCAGAGCTGGTTATAAGTATTTTAATCCAGCGAGATGATGAAAATAAGACATACTTATGATTTGTTTGACAACGTGATTTGATGAGCACCGTCCAGCTCTCAGTACGATTAGCTTCGTGATGAAGACAGCCGAAGAGTCTTATTCTGCTTATTCTACGACCAGGTATTGAAACATAACTCCACAAAATACATCTTAATATAATGCTCATCTACCAAGTATGTTGCACAATCATGCCGTTCCCGAGTCGGTAAAGCCGCCAGATTATTTAGGATTACACAGAGCTAATGATCGTTGTAAGCAGCCGAGCTTTCAAAAACTACATAATGATGTAGCCCTTCACTACCTCTTCTTGGTTCCAGAATAAACACAAGGTATTTCCTGGCCATGGTTGTCTCCTAGCGGGAGCCACTAGATGCGGCTATGCTTCAGCTTTCCTTCTCTCAATTCAGGGCTGCGATCCAAGATGAGCGTCATGAAAAGTATCGCGGCAGAGCCAGTGTTAGGATCGACTCGCTTCGCTTACCAGAGGCTCATACCGACGTCGACACAGATGATTTTGTTTCTATATTCCATGCTGAAGGTGGTGCTCGACATCAGGATCCTCAGAATCACGTGCAGGCGTGTCTTCCCGAACATCAACTAGAAGATGCATTGAGACATGCTGGTGTACCAGCAAGCCGCCTGTTAGACGAAACCTTACCTTACCTGGAGCTGAATTTCCCGGCAGACGTTCAGTTAGAGTGTCTCGAAGGCCGAAAGCGAGTCATGGCAGCTAAGAAATCCCGTCACTGTAGTGACAGATGGATAGTGCACATCCTGGTGAATGGTAATGGTCACCCTCCCCCGTCTTCACGTACAAAGCTAAACCTTCATTTTTCAGACGTCAGTAATCTGCTTAGAACGTACCTAAGTGACGGTCTTCACTTTCAGAGGCAACCCAGCGACGGAGAGTTCTATCGAAAGATCCGCGGCTATCAAGGTGTAGGAGGAGAGAAGAACGCTGTCTTTGAGAGGATGTGGCTGTCGCATTTGACCGTATCAAGCAACAAACGTGGCTCAAATAACCGTGAGTCTAGTACAAACCGCATGAACCGATTCAAGCAAATGAGCAGCGATCCTGAATATCGAAAGGCATTTGATAGTCTACTTGTCATACCGGCTCTGTTCGACGGATTCCAGCTTACTGCTATGCATTCTGTCATAGGTATGCACTGTAAAGAGGTAGGCATCCAAGACCCAGTCAAGAAAGAACCATAAATGACAATACCAGTTTGTCATTCGATATTTGAGAACAATACTAGTGACTTTCAATTTCATTGTTACCGGCCAACATATTCCAGAGGAAACGGACTCAGAATCAAACCTATCTCTGTCACCAGAGCTTCGGAAGGTGGACACGGAAACGATCCTCAACATCGAGGGCAGAATGCCAGGAGCCAATATCAAAGACAATCAACATCTCGAAAGCCTGATCTTCACTGGTAGGATATTCAGAAACTTTGCAGAGGATGAACGCAAGCAAATATGGACTAGGTTGTGCGCCGTCTCTGAGAAGTGTCTACTCCCATCGCTCGCCACATTCTTCAGAGATGTGCAACTTCTAAGATATGCGTCTAATAGGATAAAAGAACTGATTGGCCATCCCTGCGACTCTGTCCCCCAAGAGCTCCTCGTGAGCTCATTTAAGGACAGCCAACAGAACGCGACTCGTTGTGCTATTCAGCTTCCAGATACTGCTTACGTTGCAGTCGACGGTAGTAGGGATGAACGCTTAGAACTTGGATTCAAGCAGCTATGGCTAGCTGCATTCCGACAGTGCCCGCGACCAAAAGTAAGAAAACAAGGAGGGCAAATACGACACGAGAGCAAGAACAGTAACATACGCGAGTCTGCCGTGTATGAACTCGCCAAGGTGGCATTCAACGTTGGGTTTGATTCAGAAGGAATACGACAGACACTTGACTCGCAACAAAACCGCACTATTCATCCGAGAATCTCCCAGGAAAGATACTCAAACTACGCGGGCAGCTTATTTCTTCCGAAGGTTTATGCAGCGGTGGATGAAGCTGATATCAACGATAAATTCCTAATCCGACTACGCTCAGCGTTTCTACTGTTTGTCGGCGGCACCCTACAATTTGACCTAAGCAAAGTCACGCACGATGATACGTCAACTGCTTCAAGCGAAGTCATACTCTCTGAGGTACTACAATCATCGAACAGGCACCTTGAAGAGGACATGGAAATGCAACTGGAGAGTGAACGACAAAAGTGCGTTAACCTACAGAAGCAGCTAGACGAAGAAGTCGCAAACATAGGTAATGTTCAAGCAATATCTGATACAAAACATCGACGGAATATAGAGGGGCTAAAGAAAGAGCACGAAATGATCATACGGGAGATGGCAAAGACACACGACGAGAATCTACAACAGCAACGTGTGGAGCACAGTAAATTGTTGACAAAAATAGCCGCCATGACAGAACAAGCCAGTAAAATGAGGACGCAACTCGAAACCATCACCATAGAGACAGATAAGAGAGATAGTAAAGTGGCCAAGTTAGCATACACAGAGGCGAGTGTTCTTGAACGTCAGAACCAACTGAATGAACAAGAAAGTAGTTGGAACTCGAAAAGTCGTGATCTCCAAGAACAGGCAGTCTCTTTGGATAATGATAAGCGCCTTTTTCAGAAGAAAAAGGAAAAGTTTCGTCGAGATCGCGATGGTCTGGCTGAAAGAATGCGAGAAGCCGCTGATATCGACAAGAATATAAAGAAAAAGCAGGCAGACCTTAAAATCGAATTGAACCAGTTTGCTGAGGAGAAGAGCAAGCTGCAGCAAGAAAAGACAGATTTCGAGAGCAATAAACAACAGGTTGCTGACGAGAAGAGCAAACTGCAGCAAGAACAGGCAGACTTTGAAAGCCAAAAACTCCAATTTGCTGAAAGCGAGAGACAACTACAGCAAGAACGAGCCGACTTTGAAAGCCAAAAACTCCGGTTTGATGAAAGCGAGAGACAACTGCAGCAAGAACAGGCAGACCTTCAAAAGCAAAAACTCCAGTCCGTTGAAAGCGAGAGACAACTGCAGCAAGAACGAGCCGACTTAGAAAACCAGAAATATGAGCTTAGACGAAAAGAAGGCAGACTACAGCAAAGCAGAATGGAGGTAGATAAGAGTACACGCGCACTGAGATCAGAGGGGAAATCTCTCAGTCGTGCAACAATGCGCCTACAGCAAGAAAGGCAAAAGCTGCGTAATGATCAAGAATTGGAAGAGTTGGAAGGAGCATCATCTTTGCCAACAGACCCTCCGGTTCAGACCAGTACGAAGAGGATGAGGCCGCTTACACAGTTTCCAGATCTTAAGAATTCATAAAACAGATGAAGCTACAGAAGTATATTTAGACGTAGAGCAGCCAGATCAGGCCCTTTTTGCTGCAGGATGACATCACGCACGGGTCAGGGCAATCAACCGTGGCACAAATCAAGCCCTTCATTGATGATACCTCTATCATTATCCCCTGTTCCGCACTTTATAGATCCACCGGACAGTACCCCAACTGGAGGGGCCGCAACCAGGAGCAATAAGGTTCGAGTACGAATAAGGGAATGATAGTAAATGTCGCTGGGTAGTACTGTACGGGCGCGAGCTTGAAACAGCTGGGCGTGTCGTGCAAGCGAGAGAGTTCGACTCACGATAGACCGCAAAAGCACGTTACTCAACAAGTGGCAACAGAGGTGATGCATATATACATACTTTGACATTCACGCCCCAGATAAGCCAGTTAGGACTCGTGTAGCTATCGGTGCAGTTCTCCACGTTTGCTTGTATCATTTACTCTCAGAAGCCCATGCTAGCAGTGCTCGTTTATCTGCATGTCATCTTCAAAACAAGTTGCTGATGCTGCAGGAGTTAAGGATATAATAAATCAAGTTGAGGATATTCCTTAAAGTGTTTGTTCGTATCGTTAGTGGTCGAAGCGGGGTCTGCTGTTTTTGACATGGGGATGCGTATAATGAGCTACTTGATCTACGTTTCGCCACTTTATGTTACTCACAGTACGTGAGCGAGGACGTCGTTACGTAGAGTGTTGATGTAGGTAGTAGGATTTTGCGGCCAGCCGATCTCTGCAAACAGGCTCTTCATCAAACAACCGACGTCGTTGTATCGATCCTGTGCAGGAGTTAATCCAATCTTGCTATTCCAGTACGCAGTTGCGCTAAGACGATGGCTTCTCTCCGGGACACTCCATGATATGTTGCGCGCGTGGTTTCCATGCAGAGCTGTAATGGTCTTGTTTGAATATGATCCAGCTTTCTCTTTCAAAGATATTACAGTTCAACACGGTGTATCGCGCGAGCGCAGTCTAAACTAGTAAGCATAACACGGAATGAGACGAGCTACTGATAAGACTGTGCAATGAGGCATCTGTGTTCTATTACTGAGTGAACACCTTTCTCAATAGACCGCAAGTACGCAAAAGGCCAACCTCTATCATCGTCGTACAGCGCTCACAATATGTGTGCCAAAATCGTCTGCTCATCGGAAACCAACAACAGAAGGAAAGAACAGGTGGATCCGCTTTGAGGAGTGGTGGCTGTTTCAGTAGATATCCGCCGCAAGAACAGTTCCAGACGGCATTGTCCATCTGCGACTGGAATCTGGATAGCGCCGGATCTACTTGTGTCAAAATAATGATTGACCGCGCTGGGCAGACTCATCGCTCTGAAGAGACCCCCAAGCCACTTTTCGCTCATGGCTGGGGCGTTTCGGTTTGGGGATCTTGCATATTCAGTAGAAGCGTCCGGCCTTGCATGACCAATGATCAAGTGCGCAGCAATGACTTGCTCACAGCTGTAGATGATGGCCCAGGCAAGCCCGTCGATTTCGACGACCTTTAGGCTGACTGTCTCTGGGCTCCCGTTGCGGTCGAATCGGATTTCAGCTCTGCGTTGGTTATACCTAAAGCAACCACCGGACTGGGGAGAAAGGGGAATTTGTGGCCGAAACCCGACGGCAGTAGGGGGAGACGTCGGTGGTGGAATCAGGATCGTTGGCTTTTGCATGGCTGTGCTTTTGCTGCAGTCTTGCTATGGTGCATAATCCAGCATGTTTGTTTCGCTCTGAAGCACTCTAGGGGCTGTCGACTGATTTATGGAAAATAGGAATATCAATCACTACTAACGAACTGTAAAGCTGACTGCAGCCTAATAACACTCGGATGGTAATCATCTTATAAATAGGTTACATGTTA